>APFE030611817.1:70642-123994 GCA_000404065.3 Pinus taeda | reverse complement strand
CAATGCGGAACAAAAACCAGCTGCTGTTGTCTTCTTTTAATATAAGAAAAACCTGTTTACAATCTTGTACTAGAACAGACTTATACTAGTATGCAGGCACCTCCCTATAGAAGGCTACAACCTTCTCTCGTTCTCTAGCTTCTACTGGAAGGGTGCTACAACCCCCTGGCTCTTGTACTAGCCAATATATTTACTAGTACATAGGCACCGACCTGCAGAATGCTACAACCATCTCTCATTTTCCAGCTACTGCTGGAAGGGAGCTCCTACCCCCTGGCTCTTGTACTAGCCAATATGTTTACTAGTACGTAGGCACCAACCTACAGAAGGCTACAACCTTCTCTTTTCTTCAAAGGACCACGTTTCATAAATTTCAGACTAGATACTCCTGGAACACAACACCACAATCTGAAGGCAACGTTTCATCCAATTTTCATACTAGACCCATCAACAACATTGAAGCTCAAAATCAATCACCACTGTAATACAACCATTGCATTAACCAATCATTAAGTACTCAATCATCAATCTCTGAATCACCCACAACTAAATCACACAGTCACTAGAACACAGAGCATAACCCAATACTATGCAACAACCACTAGAACCATCTACAAATTTAGATATCATATTTCATAATGTATATGCTACTCTGATGAGCCGAGCTAGCGTGTATACACACTTTAACAAAAATAAACTGTGTACAGATCTACAAATACTAACTTAAAAACTTCACATTTATTTCAGAATTCATTCATACCCAAATCATAACATTTGCGGAATAAAACATGCATCAGTATTCAGATCTAGTCTATCCATGATCAAACCACATAATGGTAATACATTCCAAGCCTTAAGATCCTCATCCATCATCGATCATCATCCACATAGGTGCATCCTTGCTTCAGATCAAGCAAAGCATCACAAAGCACATGCAGAGTCTGCAAAAAATATTTTTCAAAAGAATAACATGACTCTACAACTCAACTAAGTGAGTATGACTTTCCTATCGCCAATGGCTCACACATACATCCATCTCCCAACCAAGTGGGGATATACCAAATGTTTATACATGAATGAAATAGAAATTATTCCATAATCCTTCCCATGCAAAGTGGGGTTACAAATTAGGTATTTGCATGACCTTTACATCAAATGATATACATGACTTTTATAACAAAGACCAACAATCTAAACAAGACCATGATAGTCATCAGCAACTATCATACAACATATATGATCTCCACCATAAGCATCTATCAACAGCATCCAGACCTATAACCTGCAATACCATTCTCTTGGCCAACCAACAATAATATGCCACTTAAGTTATCATCCATGAATCTGATCTGAATAGCAAGATGTATCATAAGCATCATCACCCAAGACTTCTAACCATAATGCCAATAATGCATTATTCGAAGAATATGCTCCCCTTGAACATGTTCCATCTATTCATTGTCAGATCTGAACATGCATATATCAGCAAGAAGTATCAAGGCATCATCATCAGTCAGATATACATCAAATTAACTTGTGAGGATCAAAAGCACTTCTAAATAACATCTTATGAGTACCAACAGATTTCTACACATCATCAGCAGATTGTAACCATCATCAAACAGAGCAAATAATTGACTGAACCATGTCAGGCCCTTTTTCTTGAGTTTGTCCCACTGTTTTTCCTCAAACCAACATATACATGACTCTGTAGCTTCGAACTCACGTATATATGCGACTTGTCTTCATGAAAATTGCGTATGAGATTTAGAACACTGAAGTTTCACACTTTCGGCTCCCTCAGTTCTGTGATATCTTTATACTTTGCTATGCCACATCTTTCTAACTGTACTTCCTTTTTCTTCCATATCTTCGAGTGCGATGATGTTTCCTCCTTTTGGTATGGTGCTCGTACTTTGTTCCTACATTCCTTTCCTATATGTCCAAACTTGTTACATGTATAACATCTTACATGTTTCATATTCCTTCTGTAGCAGTCAATGGCTTTGTGACCAAACATATTGCAAGAAAAACAATATCCCTTAAAGTACCTGGAACATGACGATCTTTCTATGCGACGGTCTTGAACCATTCTACTTCTGCATCTCACTGCAACATGTCCAATATTATGACATACATAACACTCAACATTATTCTTTTGAGAAAATAACTGACTATCACTTCCATAGTTTGGAGTAAAAGATTTTCTTTGAAGGATTTCTCTCCTTGGTTTTTGATGGGGTTGACCTCTTATCTCCTTGTTTAGCATTTCAGGTTTTGCATTAGAGTTCCTTGCCTCACCCTGTGAGCTATATTCACCTTCAATAGATTCATAAAAACCAAGACCAGTTTTGATAGCATGAAATCTTTGACTACTAAGAATATCATCAAAAATCTTAGTACTATCTTGAAATGCTAACAGTTTATCTTAATTTACTTTTTAAGATATTTACCTCAACTTAATGTTGTTCTTCCTTTTCCAGATGTTGCTTCTTCAAGATTTCTTCAGCCTTTCTTCCTTCTTCCACTTATTGCCTTAATTTGAGAATCTCATTTTCTTGTTCTTTATATGCTTGTGGTAGTTCTTCATTTTGCTCGTTTTTTAATGATATCACTTCATCCTGCAGCATTTGACGTACTTTGAAGCACACTCCAGCTGAGCTTTTAATCTGGTAACTTCTTCTTTGAGGGCACACTCCCTTTTGTTAAATAGATCTTGTTGATCTATGATTTTATCTTATGCTTCATTTGCTTGTTCGTCTTGAGGTGATTTTGAATCTAAATCCTTGCTTCCATCTAACGGCCAATTGTCTCTCTTGCTGTCACCGTTCCTTTGAGTTGTGTTGTTCCTCTGAGGTGCTTTCTTCTTTAGCTTCTTTCCCATTGTTTCTACGAACCTCCTTCAAGCGATAAAGCTTCTATCAAAGGACTTTCTCTGATACCAATTCTTGGAAATAATACTGAGAAGGGGGGGGGGGAGTGAATCAATATTAACAAGTCAACAGCTTTTCATACACTACTTCAGTTAATGGAACTCACGTGTACACGCAACTGTGTTTAATGAAACTAGTGTATATCCAATGAACTTATGATTCAGTTAATTCATCATATGTTGATCTTTAATCAGTGCATCAGAACTTCATTAACCATATAAATAGTAACCAGGTGTAGCAAAAATAGAACAAACCATCACACATAAAAAGCACACATGAACACCAAGATTTAAGGTGGAAACCCAATGCGGGATAAAAACCACCTGCTGCTGTCTTCTTTTAATATAAGAAAAACCTCTTTACAATATTGTACTAGTGCAGACTCATACCAGTACGCAGTCACCCACCTATAGAAGGCTACAACTTTCTCACATTCTCCAGCTTCTACTAGAAGGGAGCTACAACCCCCTAGCTCTTGTACTAGTCGATATATTTACTAGTACATGGGCACCGACCTACAGAAGGCTACAACCCTCTCTCATTTTCCAGCTGCTACTAGAAGGGAGCTCCTACCCCCTGGCTCTTGTACTGGCTGATATTTTTACCAGTAAGTAGGTGCTGGCCTACAGAAGACTACAACCTTCTTTTTCTTCCAGGGACCACATTTCATAAATTTCAGAATGGATACTCCTGAAACACAACACCATAATCTAAAGGCCACATCTCATCCAATTTTCATACCAGACCCATCAACAAAATTGAAGCTCAAAATCAATCGCCACTACAATACAGCCATTGCATTAACCAATCATTAAGTACTCAATCATCAATCTTTGAATCACCCACAACTGAATCACATAGTCACCAGAACACAGAGCAAAACCCAGAACTCTGCAACAACCACTAGAACCATCTGCAAATTCAAATATCATATTTTATAATGTATATGCTACTCTAATGAGCCAAACCAATGCGTATACATGCTTTTACCAAAGAGAACCCGCATACAGATCTGCAAATACTAACTTAAAAAATTTACAGCAATTTCGGAATTTAGGCATGCCCAGATCATAACAATTGCAGAATAAAATATGCATCAGTATTCAAATCTAGTCTATCCATGATCAAACCACATAATGATAATATATTCCAAGCCTTACATTCCTGACCCATCATCCATCATCATCCACATAGGTGCATCCTTACTTCAGATCAAGCAAAGCATCACAAACCCATAACCTGCATACTGGATCTCACACTTCATCAGATATTCAATACTTGCACACCTGACCTCATCATCCTCTCCTCCTTTTATAGTTTTAGGCTTTTTCCAATACCATGGACCAAAACCACTTAGGACCAAATACCTAGGGTCAATACCTCAGACCAGATACCTTGAACCAATACCATGGATCACAATACGCTCGACCAAATACCACGTAGTTTTCCAACATGTACGCACTTTCCCTCTTGTGAAAGTGTGTGTGTACGTTATATGCTCCTTTTGGTCTGTTAACCCGCATGTATACACTCCTTTGTCAAGGTGAACCTACATATACCTCTCTTTATTCATTCTTTGTAGTCTGATCATTAATTCTTTGCTATTGACCTGCTGCACTATGATCTATCATCTAAATGAGTTTCCATCAAGGACAACACATCTATCATAATGCCAACACTCTTCTCCATTTCTGCCACCGACAGTTACTCATGGAATATGATCGGAAGGAAATTTGGGTAATATTACCCAAATGATGTTGATTGACATTTATATCAAACCTGTTGTTGTTGAACACATTCATATTAGAGTATCTTGTTCTCTGGATGAGATCAAGACATATACTCGTCCATTTTAGGGATTTTGTGATGTGTTTGCATGGTCTTATGAAGAAATGCATGGAATCGATCCTAGCATTGTGGCGCATGAAATACCAATGTATCTGCGTGCAAAGCCTGTTCGCCAATGGATTCACCCGATGCACCCTAGGAGGGACACTTCTATTAAGGGTGAAGTCGAAAAGCTTCTCAAAGTTGGGTTCATTTACCCCATCCCCCTTATAGACTAGATGTCCAATATTGTCCTAGTGACTGGAAAACATGGAACGATCCATGTTTGCATGGATTATTGAGATCTTAATCGTGCCTGTCCTAAAGACAACTATCCTACTCACTTCATTGATCAAATCATTGATGAATGTGTTGGGAGTGAGATCTTTTCCTTTATGGATGGTTTTTTTGGTTCTAACCAGGTTAATATCACACTAGTCGACTAAGAGAAGACAACCTTTATTTGCCCATGGGGTATGTTCACATATAAGAAGCTCCCATTTGGCCTCAAAAATGTTAGAGCCACATTTCAATAAGCAATGTCCTATGTGTTTCATGATATTTGCAACATTTTCCAACCTTACTTGGATGACCATCTTCGATAGATTTTTCTACGCTACAGACACTATAACATTTGGTTAAATCCACACAAGTGTGTTTTCTACATGGAATTAGGATGACTCCTCGGCTTCATCGTTTCAAAGGACGAGATTTTCCTAGATCCGCTAGAAGTTGAGGCCATTGTAAATTTACCCCCTTCACCTTCACTGCACCAACTCCAAACCCTGCAAGGAAAAGCCAACTTTTTCCGTTGTTTTATACCCAACTATGTCGGTCTAGCTACTGGATTTACCTGGTTGCTCAAACAAGGAATGCCCTTTGCATGGGATGAGGTGGCCCAAAACTATTTTGATGATCTTAAAGCCATCCTCATAAATTCTCCTATGTTGCATCCACCAGACTATTATCGAGATTACTTCCTTTACCTAGTTGCAGTCCCTAGCACCATTACTATGGTGTTGGTTAAAGATGACGATGAAGGCAGTGAACATGTGATCCACTACCTTAGGCAGAATCTCCTCGACACTGAAACGCGTTGTGCACATGTCGAGAAGTTGGCTTTGGTTGTCGTTCAGGCTGTTCAATGTTTTCGGCACTATCTTCTTTTACATACGACTACAGTGATTTCTGAATGCAACCCTATGACCTATATCCTGAATAGTCAGTTGCTAGGGGGAAAGTACTCTAAATGGATCATTATCTTGCAAGAATTCGATTTTGTCTTCACTATAGCCAAATCTAAGAAGTCACTTGTTTTCTCTGAATTGATTTGTTCCCTTCCCTCCAAAGCTCTCCCTACTGGTGCAAATGAACAACTTCTATATGAGACTCCTTTCCTGATTAACACCCTTGACCCATGGTATGGTGATATCATCGTGTATCTCTAAACCTCCACATTCTAGTCTGCATTGACCAAGGATGATCGTCGAAGGATTCGGCATCATTCCAAACCCTACCATATTATTGGTGATACTTTATACCATGTCAGAGTCGATTATGTTCTTCGTCGATGCCTCACGATCGAGGAAGTTGAAATAGCTCTCAATGATTGCCACTCTGAACCATGTGGTGGTCATATGTGTGGTTACGCTACAACTCATAAAATCCTTCGTGCTGGTTATTTTTGGCCATCTATCTTCAAAGACTGCATTCTTGATGTCCGCAAGTGTCACAAATGCTAAATTTACCAATGCAATATGTGTGCCCCACCCACTCACTTACACCCTGTCATTACCGCTGGTCCCTTTGCCAAATGGGGCATCGATTATATGACATGTAACCCTTGTTCAGCGTAGGGGCATGGTTATATTATCATCGTTATGGATTATTTTACCAAATGGGCTGAAGCGATGCCTACATATTCTGCAGATGGTAAGATGGTGGATCAATTCCTTTTTAACCATGTTATTTCCAGGTTCAACATACCCCAAGCCATTGTCATATACCATGGCTCCCATTTCAAAGATTACATGATGGTAGAACTGACATTTGCATTGGATTCGCACCATGATGGCTCAACCCCATATTACCCTTAGGCCAACGAGCAAGTTGGAGTTGTGAACAAGGTTTTGGTCACCATGCTTCAGTGTACTATTGGGATGCACAAGTCAAATTGGCATCTCATGCTTTTTTCGTCTCTGTGGGCCTACTGAACTTCAAACAAAGACACAACTAGTTTCACACCTTTCTAGGTAGTCTATGGTTTGGAAGCAACATTGTCGATCAAATGTGAGATTCCTTCACTCAAGGTAGTTGTTGAACTCCTGCCCGAAATATCACCTCAAGAGGAATGCCTCTTATATTTAGAACGACTGGATGAGACTTGTTGTCTCATTGCCTTGGTCATCGAAGCACAAAAGAAACGGGTCAAATAACATTTTGATTAGTCGGTCTCCCCTCATGCTTTCTTTGAGGATGATTTGGTCTTGATATACAACCAAGCTAATGATAAGCCGGGGGCAGGCAAGTTCAAACCTATGTGGCATGGGCCCTATATTGTAAAACGAGTTTTGTAGAAAGGAGCCCATGAGATTATTGATTATGAAGGAAATCCTCTCGATAAGCCCTGAAACAGGCTTTACCTCAAAAAGTAATATGCTTAGGTCATATTGCATGGTTACTTATATACATTAGTGTGCGATTAATTTCTGTACAACATGGTTTTGTGTGATATTTTTAAACAACTTTCCTGTTTACTATGTTTTTTCTTGCTTTGCAAATGTCTACAACTCCTCATGTTGGTTTTGCCAATGGTACTTACTGAAGTACCTGGAACCTATCATCTGTGGCATGGGCTATCTATAACCATAATGGTGATTTGATTGACCTTCAAGGTATTTTCTTGGGTCACACAACCAACAACATTGCTTAATATAGTGCGGTCATCGAACTGTTTTTAGAAGCCATTGCTTTGGGCATCAGAGAATTGGTTGTCAACCTGGATTCATAGCTTGTCATCCTTCAACTCAACAGGAAATATTCCATCAGGAATCCTCAAATATTATGAATTTATCTCTGTATCCATCTATTGGAAAGATATTTTGATTATATTACATATCATCATATTCCTAGACACATGAATACATTGACAAATGCATTAGCTAATTACATGTTGGATAGACATTTACGAAACATGTGAAAGATAAGACAAACCATTTGTATCATAATAGATAAGAAAATACAACATGTGTGTGTGTGTGTGTGAATGTTTAATACATCAGAACCCAAAAATAATATGTGTGTGTATAATAACATTGGTAGCTTGCAGGCCTCGTACATCTGTGGCACGCAAGCCTCAAAAAAATATGTAAGTATTGGACCTGGGAACTACTCAGCATGGTGGTCATGATAGCACGAGACAACTTGTGCAACACAACTTAGCAATCAGCGGATCCGATTTGAAACTCCCACTGTGTGCCTCTGGTACTGCCGAGGCATGTCTCCTATCTGAGCATACTCTGGGATACCATGAGTCAACCCCTCGAGGTTCCTTGCTACATCCTCCTTGTTATGGCTCCCTTCCTGATAAGGGAAGAGAGCATCAATAGGATGGGGGAAGTGCCTGGCTATCGGGGACATCCTAGACGGTCACTCTGGCCCAACATCTGCATAGACAAGAGAAATGTTATAAGCATGCATATACCAAAAATAATTAAAAACATACAAATAAAAATTTTGATTTTTTACCTTCATCATTGAAGTCCTCTCCATCTGGTAAGGGCATATCTAGGTCTCCATGGAAATCAGTGGTATTGCCTAGCCAGTCCTGCATGACAATCTTCTGTCATTGTAGCCATGAGAAGAATGTTGGTCAGTTTGATATATGCTGACCCCTAGTGATCCTGGGCATTAAACGACTCCAACGAGCCATCTGCAGATCACGTGGCGCAGGAGGATCAACCTCAGTCAACTGATACTGGAACAGTGGTACTCATTCTAGGAAAAAGTTCACAAGTACTGATCCGAAGCGCAATTTCTTTAGATTCTCCGCCTAGGCCTTGGACAACTGACACTTGATTTTCATCATCATGGCCTCTGCCCAGTTGAAGATCATAGGAGTTGTGAAGTCAATAACATAAAGGAAATTCGACTTGTTAGTCTCATGTTCCATCTGGGACCCCACCACTCTATTGATAGTCAACAGAAGCACCCTCATTGTCAAATTCTGCACATCGAAAATCTCTATCTTCCCACTGTTGGATTTCAAGACCTCAGGACAATATTCGGCAAGAAGGGAAGATATGCTTGTCTCAACCGAACATGACCAATACAAGTTCACTAGCTCACCTCTATGAGACAATCCAGTGATGAAGTAGATATCTAAAGTTTTCAACTCAATCTCATGGTCCCCAATGACAAAAATTTCACGATTGATGTCTCAAAGGCTTATAAAGTATCGAAGCAGCTTGGGCTGGGCCCGCATCCCTGGTGTAAAGAAGAATTTGAGGAGCCCACAAGCCCTCAAATATTCCAGGGAATTTGGATCATTCAATGCTTGGGTGTGAACATCTTCATGTTCTCTTTCCTTCCAATCCACCATTTTCAGTAATTTCTCTCCTGCAGAAGCCATTTATTTGAGTCAATCACCAATTTTGACACATAAAATTTAAGTTTTAACGGTCTGTTTTTTAGGAAAGATGATTTTTCCCTATCCACGACACATGTGAGCTGGTTTTAGAAATAGTTGCATTGGTCAGCGTGGATGGTTATGCAAATACCCTCGGTCGGCGTGATCCCATGCCTGAAAATCACACCAATCGAGGGTGAAAACAATTCTAAAAAAACTCTCTACAAATCCTAAAAAATGGCTAAAAATAGAAATGAATAGAATGAAAATGGAGCTTAGGGCTTCAACTATTACCTGGAACTGACGACTCGCCAATTGACCTCCCAGATCTCCTGTAATCTGCTCTGGATAAACTAGGGCAAAAGTGGTTAAAAAGTCTTCATTACAAAGGTAAAATGGTAAATGGTAAAAATATATTTACTTTTCCCCTTTTTATTCATTTTTTTCATGGAAATATCAAGTTTTGTAAATATTTTTGACCTATTTTGCCTCAAGGAATCGATAATACACTTTGCCTTACTTGTGCAACGACAGGTGATGGATGTTCGATGATGATGATGAGTCCACTTTCAACTCTTTTCTGACCCTTTAAAATCGAAAATATGGTCGAGCCCTTGTCATTTTGAACTTGTTAATGGATGCGAAATGTCATGCACCTGGTATAAGTTTACCCCTTTTTCGGGCTGGGAGGCACTATTTACAAAAAAGGCACTCCTTGGCTGAAATGGTCTAGCGATTCTCTCAAGTATTATTTTCTACCTCTTTGAGCTAGAGAGACACAAACATATGGAAAGGGACCATGTGGAGTTTTCTTTTATGTGTCTTTTTCAAACTCTCTAAACATGAAAAAGATACCGAGTTACACCTTTGTCAGACTCGTTAAACTATTAAACAACATCGGATTCATCACCATGACAAACACAAGCTTCTCCTTCCTTGGGCTCGTTAAACTTACTAGGTCGGATTCATCCAAATGGTGAACTTACAATACAAGCATATAATATCCCCTTCAAGCTTGTGATTAAAAAAATAACTGTGGTACTCACCAGAAATGGTGAGGGGAAATTTGGAAATCTATCAATCATGTCGGCAACTTACTCTTGAACATGACACTCTTTGCTTTGTGTCGAGTTGGGACATCTTCCTTTTCATCATCGACCTTCCTGGGTTTGGGCCATTCATTTTTTCCTTCCATTCGATCTCTGCCACATCATTATGACCACCAATCCCATGGATCCAAAAGTTGCCAAACTTCTAGTTGTGTCACCAATATGTTCAAGAGTTGTCCTTCTGCAGTTACACTTACCTTTGATTCTCTGTATCATCCAAAATCATTTTTCCTCCTCTCATCTCACATCAATGATGTGGGATTCATTATGGCCCTCCTTCAACATGATCACTTTCCATTAACTTCAACTCATTATCCGGGAAGTTGACTGAGAGACTCCCTTCCATTACCTTAGAGCTTTTATGCCTCAATGGCAAGTTCTTTGCACTCGATGACAAGTTCACATCATTGGTTTTCGATCGAGTGATTTCACGGGTGTTCGACTCCAGTTCCTGTATTCACATTTTGTGAATTGTGCTGATAGTACCTTGAGGGCCATTTTCATTATTTTTGTTTTCTCTCACGCTTGTTAACAGTTTACATCATTGACTGGTAATGAAGAAACTTTCTAAATTTTCGACGTCAACAAATCTATTTGCATGCTAGGATCTGTACTTTTATCAGGTCGTGTTGGAGCACAAGACCCTAGACTCAGATCACACAAGTCCAGGTTGTGAAATGATGTGACATGGTTATGATGATGTGCGTGTCTCTTTCAAATGGTTGGCTGCGACCAAACCATGAGTTATCATATGTGATCCTTCTCATTATTGGATGGTTGCAACCATATCTTGGTTTCGTTACAATCCTCTTTGACGAATGGTTGTGCCCATACCTAGATCCATTTACATGATCATTCTCTAGATGGTTGTGTCCATGCCAAGATTCATGTATCATTTGATAGAGATATCAGTTCATGTATATGTATCTGTAATTGCTTGTAGGTTTTCCAACGGCAAACCGGTTCCCCGCACTGATTTATAAAGCATTTCATCCCTCGCTCCAGCTCGGCCTTCATGCTTTAGGGGGCATCTATTACACAGCATTTTGTCACTATCCCTATAATCCCCATTCCTTGATCCTGGAGGACCTCTACAGTGAACCCTGCATGCTTTGCCTTTATGGAGAAACTCCCATTATGTCCCTCTTCATGAACAAATCATTTCCCTTTTGCACCATTTCCCCTGAAACTTCTGTTTTACCTAGTTTACAAGGTCGGTGCTAATGACATTTGTCTCCCCCATGCCAATTTGTAGAGATTAGAACTATTCCCAGTGCTAATCAGTGTGATTGAGATGTGTTCCAGTCACATTGGTCCTGTTATGGAAATTTTTTAAAATTAGAGCCGAAGCTTCTAGCTCTAGAAGCTTCGTAATGGAAGTCTGGTAAATGGTTTGGCTGGATGGGGTCGAGGATGATAGTTTGGGCTCCTTTCCCCTATAATGATGGAACTACCTCAAGGGATAAGTCCTTCTCCCATGAGAAGAGGATCCATCTCCCATCCATATTTCCTATATAAACCTACCTTCTTCACAAGCGCAAGCTAGTAAGAGTGTTGGTTGAGTGTGAATATACTATTTTGATTAGACAGGAAAGTTATTACTTATGTAGCCATCTATTTGTGTGAGGGAGAAGTGTGTTTGGTTTGGAGTGAAGTCTAAAGGGAAGATCCTTTAAACTATTATTGTTTGAATCCATCATGGAATGCCAGCAGAATTGTGGGGGAACCCAATCTTGTCAAATGAAGACTACGACGTCAAGATGAATGGTTGTAATCTCTCTTTGATATTAATGTCTGAAACTATCAATTGATGTCCTACATGTTTTGTAATATTACATATTCATGTCTTGATGCATCTTGACTCATTAAGTAGGCTGAATTGCAATTTGTATATTATTATGTTTGTGTGTTGTTGTTGTTTACTTGTTTCAGGAGCTTGAAGAAGGAAGTGAGAGATTGTTGGAGCGAGCAAGCAAAGACACCAAGAAGGATAAGTGCCCAAGAGGTAGGCCCTCTTGATTGATTCTAACCTAAGGAATTCTTCCATAGAATGTATATGTTGTAGCTAGACCCATTATCAGGCTAGAGGAATTCGTTCGTGTCTGCATTTATAATTTTACTTCACCACACCACTATTGAAATATGACCTAGAGACGTAGTCCACATTGGATGAACTCTATTATCAAACTTTTGTTTGTATTTTTCTTTATGGTCTCCTTTATTTTTCTTCTTATTCAGTTTTTTCCTACATAGTTTTTTCATGCTCTTTAATGAAAATTTTCTAACATCAATTGAAGAAAAGATCTTGGATAATGTCAATAAATCATAGATTCCGGATTAGGTTTGATATCAGAGTGGTCTTCTTGCTAATGCGAATTATAGGTGTGAATGATAACCAAATGTTGGGCATGGAATCCCCCCAAGGCATGTTTTGGGGCTCAAAGCCCAAGTATTGACCCGATATTGTTATAAAGACTCCTGGAATTGCAGGTGCGAAGTGCGAAATATATGATAGAGTCACATGGTTGTCTGCCCTAGTTTTGTAATGTAATGTTGGCCTACCCATGGTCTATGGACCAAGGGATTGTATAAATAGAGCAAGGCTCTAAGTGCAAGAGATAGCGAAGGAAGTAGAGAGAGAAGAGAGGGTCTAAGTAACTCAGTGTGTCTTGGGTCGTAGAGTAGGATAAGGCTCTACAGCTGAGTGTTTAGAGGCCTAGTAGTCCGCAACTAAGTGCATGGACCCCTGCATCTAAATGCGCAGGGCGGAGTCGAGTCTATAACTGAGGAAGAAAATAATAAAGAGAAGTATTGTTACCAATTTGTGTACCTGTTCTTGGGTTAATGAATGTTTTATATAAATTGCAAATATACTATTTATTCACTTTGCACACATGTACGAATGGTTTATATTGTTAAGTATAACTTAAAGCGCACAAGTAGGCTAAAATAATCAACTAACATTGGAATACTAGTAAGGACTTGGGTAATAACAACATTGCGCCCCTAAGGAGGGCTATGCAAAGGCAGCACCTTAGGCTACGAGGTACAGGAAAGTGCGTGTAGCGATGTGCGCACAAGTTCGAACCACAGACCACTTGAACTCATCAGACATCTCTAGGGTGTGAAAACCTGGTTCTAGCTCCCTCCCATATGACTTTGGGTGAGACCTCAATCCCCACTCTGCGGACTTGCTGAAAGGGCCAGTAGTACCAGGATTTGTTTGGCTAAATCAAATTTGAACCTGGGTCAAGCCCCAATAAGCCAACAAATGGTCTCGTTGCCAGGACTGGGATCTGCATAAGAGATGTCTGATGTTGTGTCACTATAATCCGACAAAGAAAGAAATTGAAGAGTGGTTGGACAAGAAAATTCACGACTTCACGGCATAGGAGAATAGGAATCCACAAGTATCGAAGGAAGAGTGGTTAGAGTGCTACTTATATATGGAAATCCATGAAATTTTCTTTGCATCCTTCCCCTCTGAGTTGTACGAGTGGATTGCGAAGCTAGTAGACAGCCAGGGAAGCTGTAGGCTCAACAAACCTATTGTGTGGACTCCAGAGTTGGTGCGCAGACCAGAAGCATTAGAAGATAAGATCGTGTGCATTATGGACCATTGGCTTGATCAGATTATAGGAGGGTTTATCACTGAGTTTGTAATAGACACTTTAGTCAGTTACAACAAGGCAGAATGACGCTTCCTCAAAGGACCACGAGGTAAGTAAGTTAAATATTTGAACACTTGGATTAAGATGCTACTGTGTGAAAATCAAGTTATGCGAATAAATTGATGTTTGGGGCTACGCAAAGTGGGAAAATCTACAGAAATGAAGGTAGCACAGAATTAGAGACTAGCCCCTTGATTTCACCTCCACGAGAAAGCAAGGAAGAGCTTGCGAAAGTTTCACCAAGAAGTGTGATTAGTATGATAAGGCAGTGAATTCCGCGCATACCACCCCCACCTACACCACTACTAGTTTCACTATCTTCACCCCCATCTTTGCCCACAACACCTCCGCCACCACCACAGTTCAATATAGTGAGCACAATAAAGTTGTCGGTGTTCAAAGGAGTAGGGAATGAAGATCTTGGCCAATTTTGGTTAGTGGTAAAGGTTGTATGGGAAGCACAATTAGTCACAGATGATAATATAAAGAAGGCAACATTGGTGAGCACATTGCAGGGTCACATACTGACATGGTACATTAAGCATTCCAATGACAATCCAAACATAGGGATTGTGGATATCCAAGCTATGCTAAACAGTGAATTTAGCAGGCCAAAATCAGAGACAGCCGATTATTGGATTTAAGTAGATCATAATGCTTCTAGGCAAGACCCCCTGGGAGCTAGATCAGAGACTGAAGTGTATGATTCATGAAGCCAATATGACCTTGACAGATGGGCAACACTGCACATGGTTTGTAGCGTCACTAACACCACATCTAAGGACCACACTGTCACAACAAAAGATATCCACTCAAGCAGAGGCCTAGGAGATCGCAATGAGACTGCACAAGACCCCGTTACAAGATCCTAACTTGGGGGTCCAACAGATCCATGCGTAGTTGAAAAACTTGTGTCTTGAGATGCAGAGTTTGAAACAAGACATGACAATTCACCCAGAAGCGTGCGAGAAGGTATGGTGCATAAAGTGTAAATGTCAGGGACATGATAAGGACCATTGTCCAGTCTTCGCGAACTACTAGGTAGGAGGAGGGTCGATGCCATTGAGACCATAGGCACAAGTAGGACCAAGTGTGGCACCTACAACATGGTGCATGATTTTTCAGATAAGAGGGAAGCATGTTATAGATGATAGCCATCTATTATAGAAGTATAGGAAAACGTCCTAGCAATTGTTCTGTAATTTCTATAGGTCATTAGGCCATGATGAGCGTAGCTATAGAATTTCTGAACTAATGATGGATCAGACTCCTACCTAAAAAGTTCAGACCAAAAAACGAGCCCTCGATCAAAATGTAGCGATGGCATGCACTAGATTTCAGGGGCGTTGATGAGGTTGAGGTGGAATGGAGCCAGTAAGGGGTCATAGACAGCTGATATGTTACAATTGTGGAGGGACAGGGAATTATGCCCACGTTTGTACAAATCTGACAAGGCCATCATGCTTATATTGTACCCATTTTGATCATGAGACAGAGGACTACCCCACACTAATAGCGAGGTTGCGTGATAAAGGAACAGTCCAACCTCCCCTGAATTAGAACCTGCAAATGATGAGGTCTGAGCCACGCGAGGAGGACTTAAATGTAGACATCATGCTCTGAAGCGGTATCATGATAGGTGATGACAAGGGGAATTAGCCTGAAGAGAGTGTCTGGGTTCGCAAGACTCCAATAAAGGTACCAAAATTTGATTTGGAGCATGCGAAGGAGACATTCATGGAAGCTAAGAAGAGCTTCACAAAGGTCCCCACTTCAGGTATTAAAGGAAAACTGGAACCAGAGATGGACCCATCAATGCTCACTACCTTTCTGGAGACATGCATGAAGCTGCTGCACGACAGCAAAGTGGTGAAAGGGCTGCAAGAACTCATCACTATATGTGTTGGACCAGGAGAACCGTGTGTAGTCTAGAAGCTCTGAAAGCACACAAAGGGAACAGGAAGGGAAATGAGATTAACTGCACAAATCAGGGAATATAAGATGGATCAAGTGATTTTGGATCTAGGATTAGACGTGAATGTCCTATCAAAGCAGACATGGGAGTGCATGGGCAGGCCCATGTTGCAATGGTCTCCTATTCAATTATGAATGACAAACCAGCAAAAGAGCCTACCTATGGGGAGACTATAGGGAATAACGGTGGATATCAAAGGTGCGAGCGCACTTGAAGATTTCGAAGTGATAGATATTATTGATGACATCAATCCCTATCCCGCACTACTAGGAATAGGTTGGGCCACTGACATGAATGGCATGATAAATCTAAAGAAGTGCAAGATGATTTTTGAGAAAAAGTCACTGCTCGTAATGGTACCTTTAGACCCTTCAGAAGGATTGTGCTACACAGAGCCAGTGCATGACTGCGACAACAACGATGATCTAGACTATATCTAAAAGATAATCACGTGAGAGAAGGATTAGGTGAATCCAATAGCATATGGTAGGATTTCGTGGGAGAGCGAAAGCTCCTACACCTCAGATTCAGACTAGGAGATAGAACGATAGCAGAACCAATTACACGAGGTAACCATGCTCAACTTCAACGTGATGATAAGGTCACTACACTACATGGAAATAGAGGCAAGAGATCTACCTATGTATGATGGACTGACGAAGGTAGATGATTTCCTGAACAAATTTGAATAAGAAGTACCGGAACTGCAGCGTTTCGATGCTCTAAAATGGGAACTGTGCGCTACACCCACAAATTGGTGGGGTACACATCAAAGATGTTTTGAGGACCGGCACGAATGCAAAAGGATTATGCTCATGCAGTTTGGAAAGCCTCATATGCAGATGAAAGCCAGGTATTATGGACGAAACGGCCTGCGCACATACCTCTCTAGATGGGTACAAGCATATGGTATGCAACCTACATGAACGCACACTATCCTCGCGATAGGAAACAGAACCAACAAGCAGGAGAGGGAAAGATGAAGTCATGAATGATGAAGTATGATAAGACCAAACGTGCCAAATATTCTCCATGTGGAAGCCCTTGACAAAGTGTGTGAAGTACTGAACATGGTCCACCATGTGAGACGCACTGACTGGGACCTGCGCGTACCAGCGGTTCTATGGGCTTATAGGACCATGTGCAAAACCCTGACCACACAGGCACTTTCCAAGCAGAAGTATGAAGAAGAGTTTGTAATCCCTATGGCACATGCAAAGCCTAGACCACACGTAGTAGCACTCGTAGATATGATGGTTCGTGAAGCCCAGAAAGGAGGGATCACACAGTCGCAAGAAACAGAATGCATGGGAATTGAGGAAGAAATCCAACATGGAAACCTTAGACTCTGCAAACTTGAAAAAGATTGGGTACGGTTAAGGAATTAAAGTGCTTTGATGGACGCAGAGGTGAAAAAGCTAGAGGATGAGATAAAGGAAGTGTTTCTCACCGAAAAAACTAGGATGATAAGGCAAGGTGCACATGATCATACTAAAAATTTTGAGAACTATCATCATAAATTGGTTAGTCTAATGCCTTGGCTTGGACCGCATATCGCCAAGCATAGCGGCCAGGGTAGCGCGTTGAAAATGGTGAAGTTCGTGATGCCGACCACAATAATAGAAGGTGAGGATTCTCCGAGAACTGTGATGGAGAACAGGATGGAGCCCCACATGGGTGGTGCGACCACCAGACTAGCCAAGGGAAGGATAGTCTTAGCGCTCTAGGCAGTTGGAAGGGAGCATGGACTATAAACTATTCTACCCAGGAGCTGTGTGATATGGGAGAAGAGTGCAGAAGCAGAGAGTCACAAGGTCCACAACTGCGCATGGAGGGCTGCGCTACCGCACGAGTTGGCCAGAAAGTGATTATTGAAGTCACTATTCACAATGGGATGTTCGACTTGAGGCCAAATGGAGTAGGTGTTTCTGGGAAAACTAGTATTCCTAAAGAATGCTAGCCCTCTAGGTTTGGTAGCTACCCTAGAAACAATATTTTAAAGCAATTCAACAATTTCTTCTATGTGTAACAGATAAGAGAAAGATAACGGAACCAACTAGGAACTTCTGCTTAATCCCTTGCTTGCGCTCTCTCCCCTTTGACAAATCCTGCAACTCCTCCCGATACATAACATGCTTGGAGAGTACCTGCACAAGTACAACAACAAAGAACCATCAAAGCACCGTGATCTATTACAACATAAACATTACAGAATTAGATATATAATGAACAAATGATAGCATTCACAAATGATAACATTCATATTTGCACAATCATATGGAAGAAAACTTGAAGAACTTTATTTATAGAAGGGAGAATTATAACCCAATTGTATGATCCAACATCATCCTCCCAGCTTCAATCCTTCTTCACCTCATGAAATAGCAAGATCACTCCAACAATACAATGTTCTTTCCTCAATTGCAAACTATTAGCACTTCCTTGCAATTCACAATATTCCAGCCTCTCGATCTCTTGAATTGGAGATCCATTTATAGATGTGTACAAGGGTGTGAGTCATCCATGGGGTTTGATTAGTGTCATTCCACTTGGAGATTTCTTAGATCCCTTGTTCATCCTAGGTTGAATTCAGAGAGGCAAGTGGCACAAGAAAAGTTTCTAGAAGATTCCATGAGCAGCCACCTAGCAAACTGTCTCAGACATTTGTCCATTCTCGCCCATCATACCCTATAGAAGGCCTAATTAGTATGCATTGCACTTTGCCAGTGGAGTAGTTAGTATGGTTTAATTTAGGCCATTTCTGGATGGTTTCTCTAGTGGAACTTTTGGGGAATGATGTATTCAAATGACTATGTTCCTTTAGGGCATGAAACAACCCTTTTAGGGGTTGATGAGCTCTATTTTATCAACATATAAGTTTGGGGTTGATGTGCCCAAATATTTCTATAACAATTGCCCCCTAAAGCATGAAGTCGTAAATATCGACGTCGGGTGAAATTCTTTATCATGAGGATCCAAAGTTTCGAACTGGAAGGTGACTTGCATAAGCTACAATACAATACATCATCATAATATAATTTTCATGATCTAGCTGAGGGAGGCATTCCTATGCTCAGCTTTATAAATTCATTTCATGTACATAGATGAGATAGTCATCTTGCAGATAGAGACTAGTGATTCTTCAGATATAGAGTCATCATCCATGGTTAGGATGACCATCTGTGAAGAGCCTTTGTACATTTGATGTTTTCATGTCCCTAAATACATCGCAGCCCGGATGGATAAAACTAGATCTGACGTCTTCAAACTCGTTCAATCTTTGCTCCATGTACAAGTCAATCCATATGAAGAGATGTTCTGAAGTTAAACATGGAAAGACATTGCCCGACTACCAGCTAATGATGTAAGTTGTTAACAGACGTGAGAGGAATCACAGATCATGATAATGACCATAAAGGTACTATAATACAATTCATGTGGTGTGAATATGTGATCCCACGTCGAACACCACGTAAAATATTTTGGTCGAAGGCCATTGACGTCAACCTGTTGCTGGAAGTGAGAAACTTGCCATTGATGTATGCAAGCTTCAAAGCACTGAAATGGTGGTTTCTAAGCCAACTTCTTGGATAATGAGCTGATGTCAACAAGAAGTGACTCATCATAGGAGGGCCTTGATGTATCCCACATCTATGACACGAAACAGACCAAATGATTTTTGGAGGTGAAAATGAACTAACTACAGAAGGTTCAGGAATGGCGGTCATGAAAAAAATGAAGGTTAGAGGTATTGCAATGGATGAGACATTAACTGGATGGTGGTTTCTCAACTGAATGATTTCTCTTGAACATGTCAGCGACACTAAGATTAATTCATGGTGTTAACCCCAAAAGATGGATGGTATGAAAGACCAATGGTGAGATGACCGGTGAATGGAATAACCCAACCCAACTCAATAATGGCGATGAAGTGAAGGTGTCATGTTCAAGAGCGACTTGCTACCATAAATTCTTCAAGTTTTCTTCCCCTTTTTCTCCAATCATTTTTGACAAGTACCTCTTTAGTTTTGTTAAGCTTGAGGAGGATAACATATGCTTATTCTATAATTCACCCTTCGGGAAAACATGTCCCTATTTAATGTTTTAACGAGTCTAGCGATAGTGAAACTCGGTCTTGTTTAGATGGACAAGTTTGTCGCTATTTTTTTAAAGAGTTTAACGACAAGGATAAATTGGCCCTTTTCATGTTTAGAGAGTTTGAAAAGGGATGAAAATAAAACTCCACTAGTTCTTTTTCATAAAATAATCCCTCATGTTCGAAAAAGGATAAAATAATACAGGAGGGATAACATTTCCAATCACTTTAACAAGCGGGAAAGGACAAGCGCTTGACAATATTTTCATATTTAATGAGTCTGAAAAGGGTTTAAAGATGACTCAATTTTGAGGAACGATTGGTGTCTAGGGTAGCAACTAGTTCCTGTGATTTTGGAACTTTTCAAAACATGATGATTTCTGTGAAGAAGTTGGCTAATAAGACCACTCATCGCAAATATTCCTCAAAAAGGGTAAAAAAACCAAGTGAAAGCGTATGATCGGCCAAAGGGATGGTGGCGATGGGATGTACATGACCAAGGTTCAAAAGGTTGATAGAATGGCAATCACAAGGGTTAAAATTTGAGAACGGGTTCATTTTTAGATAAGCTTGAACAATGGGGAACTATGCTTGGATTCACTTTCATGTTTACACAAGCTAAAAATGAAAAACTAAGCTTGAATGGTGGTCAAAGATGTTCAATTCATTGTTTAGCACATCAAATTCTTTCATCAGTCATTCAAACTGCTCAAAAATCCATCAAATTGATTAGAAATTCATATATATGAACCAAAACTCACCTTTTACTTGAAGTAAATGAATAGTAAACATAAAAAAGTAGTTTTACCTTTTACTTTCATAATTTCTTTTCAATTTGGGATTTTGGAGCTCTAGAGCAGTTTTCCCCCTCAAATTTCACCAGTTGATTTTGCGATATCCTGTGGACCATTCTCTGTGCCATCAAGACCAGGTAGGAGCTATCCTTGAGCTCTTCATTTTCATTCCATCTTTTCTTGATTCTGAGCAAGCTTTTTCACTTTTCTAGGCCCCTGGGGTTCAAAGATTTTGTTCCCCAATCATCACACCTAGCTAGTATCGAAAGGTGTGATGCATACTAACCAGTCAACAGGCTAGTCAGTATGCATCTCACCTTGCTCAAAGGCAGGGCAGAAGAGCAACTTTACACAGTGTTATTTCACCAAATTTTTACTTGTTTTTGCTCAAAAATGGATCCGAACTCATCTATTGTTTGCATTTTAGATATTTGTTGGATCAAGATGGTTTTCACATGGCATGAACAAGAACATGAAGAGGAGGATATGATCACTTTACATGACCAGGTCACAATGGATGCATTAAGAAACTATGGCTTATTGAAGTTCTTCCGCATATCTAGCATGAGGCAACAGATTAGTTTGTTGCAGTATCTTCTCAATCCTTGGGATCCTGTTGACCAGGTGTTCTAGATTAGAGGTAAATCTATTCCTTTCATGGTCAAGGATATTTATTTCCTGATGAGTTTGTTGAGGCGTGGCGCTCCTCTTTCACTATCAGGATTTTCTCGTGGGGGCGAATCCATGAAAGATTATATTCGTTAGTTTTGTAGGGATGGATCTCAACCCAATAGAAATGGTAAGATAAATATTTGGGATGTTATTGGTCGACCTTTGAGGACCATTTTATTTACCTTTGCTAGATTGGTTGGTAATGCGGCCTTACATTTAGCGAACAGAATTTACATGTAGTATGCCCTGGAATTCCTGGAACTGAAGGTGTTCAATTGGTGTGAGGTGATACTTCCTGTCGTGAAAGAACAAATGTCCAAAGTAAATAATGGAAGAACCAAGAACTTCAGTTATGGATCCATATTGACTGCTTTTTCTTTGGAAAGAATTACACTAATGCAACCTCAAAACATTTCACTCGGATTGCCAGCACCGAGGGAACCATAGATGCAGAGATGGTTGGATCTTATGTCTAGACATGCTGGCCCGTTAGAGATCTCCTTCTTAGATGCATTTTTTGAGTGGTTCAACTGCTAGAAGATGGTGTTTGCAAAGTACCCATATTTCGGGAAGGATTTCCACAGCAATCCAGATTTCGCTTTACCAGCTGGTGAGTAATGGAGTGTTATAGGTAGAACGATTCGATCAAATCTTTGTTTTTTCAGTTTTATAATGTTTATGTGTTTTTGATGTTACCAAGACTAAATAAAATCATATGTGTGTGTAGATATTGGACCAGTGCGACCAGTGGCACGTCCATGGGAGGCAGATGACGCTCCAGTAGGAGAGGCTATAGGGAGGGTCGTCCTTTGGGATCTGAACATATCAGAGACCCTGGCAATGTTGCAGGATCAGATTGAGGGCCTCACTCTTGGTATTTAGGATTTTAGGAATGATGAGTTACCTTTGAGGTTACAATGCCATACTACTAGCATACCGAGTCGTTGGACTAGGCTCCTACGCATGATAGCACAGGCGGTGACATGTTATCACCAACATCACTAGTCTAGGTTGCCTTTCTACATTCCGTTTGAGTTTCTTTGTCAGATGATCGATTTTGTCTTGTAAAAAAAACATTTTTTAAAAACTATAAATAGCTATCTACTTTTGATTTTTGGAGTTTTATTTTGGCTAAGTGATGAAATCCTAATGTAAATGTTGATGCAAAATGCTTTCTTTACAAATGCTGAAAATGTCTATTTAACTCATAGTTTTCTAATGAATAAGTCAATGTGTTTAAGTTTCTGGAAATGTGTTGATATTGAATGGAATCAAAATGCCTTTCCAAAATCCTAACTCTTAGGAACATGTAATAAATAGCTAGGTTCCAAATGGAATAAATGCCGGTAAGTTGTAGAATGACAAGTTGTGAATCTAGCCTGACAATGAGTCGGTGTATGCCATGTGAAATGGCATCAGAGAGAAGTTCAATCAATGTGCTATACTCAGGGATGTTGTTTGTCGATCGACCAATATATATCCCCCTAAAACTCACTGACTTGTCACTTGGAGCGAAAATGGTGCATGCACCAGAAAATAGGTTCTGCGTACTACGACTAGCTCCGTCAGCATACCCAACAAACCGTTCCAGAAAGTATGACATCTGCAACAAATGTGAAGTGGATTACCTAACCAAAATGACAACTTTAAAAGAAAACATGCGATAAAAGCACAGGTACAATGAGCTTACTACATTTAATCAAGCATAGTAACATTTGAGATACAACCTGTTTCAGGTTTGCGACAGTGGAATCCCATCCTAATTCACTAGCTCGTAGGCTCCCTTTGTCAATACTCGTTTAACAATGTAACGACCCATCCATAATGGTTCAAATTTACCTGTTCCTAATTTTTCAAAGTCCTGATCGTAAAGTAAGACCAGGTCACCTTCTAAAAAGACACGAGGCTTGACATTTTCATCCAAATGGATTAATTCCAAGAAATAAGCCTCTTCTTCATAAGTTTTGGGAAGTAGATCGATTGCAAGCTTGAGGGATGAGATTTCGCACTGAATTGGTAAGACTGCTTCTAGACCATACACCAACTGAAAGGGCATAAATCCGGTCACATTTCTCACCTAAGTCCTAGATGCCCACAAAGCTAAGTACAGGATTAAATGCCAATTCCATTTATGGACTCCGATCATTCTCTGCAACATGCACTTAAGGACTTTGTTGATTGCCTCACCTTGTCCATTAGCCTACGGATAATATGGAGTAGAACTATCATGGGACAATTCTAATTTGGCAGTTAATTCGATCATCATGTGATTGCAAAAATGCCACCCATGATCTGTGACTATAGCCTGTGGTACACCAAATCTAGAAACTACATGATTAAAAAAGAAAAGAGCAGCCGTTTCACTGTTGTTGTTCAATGTAGGCATCACCTCAGCCGATTTTGTAAAATAGTTGACAACGACTATAATATACCCATGCCCCCGGCCGAGGTGTGGTTACATGTCATGAAATCAATATCCCACTTAGCGAATGGGCCAACAACAACAACTGGATGCAGTGGTGCAGGTAGTAATCTAGTTTTGCGATAAAAAATCTGATGAGCATGGCAACTTCTGACTGCAATTATGCAATCTTTGAATATGGTGGGCCAAAAGTAACCAGCTTGTAAGATTTTTTGTATAGTAGTGTAACTAGATAGATGCCCCCCACAAGCACCTGAATGACAATCATTCAAAAAAGAATTGGTCTCCTCATGCATGAGGCACCTCCCTAGAACCGTATCGACATCACGACGGTAAAGTGTATCACCGATGATCAGATAGTCTTTGGCTTGGTATCGAATATGTCGGTGTTCAGAGCGAGAGGTGTTAGGTCTAAAAGTTTGGGTTTGGAGATAGACCAATATATCTCCATACCAAGAATCACTTGACAATATCATAAATAGAGTCTCATCCATGATTGATGCTTGAGATGTTAAATCGTTGGATGACAAGGGAAGGTCACAAAGTAACTCTGCAAAGACGAGAGATTTCTTTGATTTTGATTTTGTGAATTCCATATCAAACTCCTGCAAAATGGCTACCCATTTGGAATATTTTCCCCTGAGCAATTGACACGATATAATGTAGGTCATAGGATTGCAATCTAACACAATGTTAGTTTTGCGAAAGAGTACATAGTGTCGAAATCTATGTACTTCTTGAACGGCTGCTAAAGACAACTTTTCAACATAAGAGTACTTGCTTTCTATATCATTAAGATTACGACTTAAATAATATATAGGATGTTCAATTATGTTATCTTCTTGCACTAAAACCATAGCAATGGTTGTATCTGCAACGAAGAGATACAGGTTGAAGTATTTTTTATAGTCGGGAGCGTACATTAATGATGCTTTTATGAGGGAATATTTTAAAGCATCAAAGGAAGCTTGCGCAACCTGATCCCAGTGGAATGGCACTCATTTTTTCAAAAGATGTGTATAACCTTTAGCGAGCTCAGCGTAATGTGGAATGAACCTCCTCAGAAAGTTAGCTTTCCCTTGGAGTCTCTGAATCTGAAGCAAATTTGAAGGTGGAGGCATGTTAAGGATTGCCTGAACCTTAAATGGGTCGAGTCAAATTCTGTCCTGAGAACCTAAAAAAACAAGCAATCAACCAGAACCAACACAAAACACACATTTGTGTGGATTGAGTCGTATCTTGTATTGTCGGAAACATAAAAATATGGCTCTCAAATGTTGCAGATGATTAGTTCACTTTCGCGAATGGGCAAGCAAATCGTCGAGATATGGCTGAACAATGTGTTTGATTTCATGGAAGGCGTAATTCATTTCCCTCTGAAAAGTCACCCCTACTTTCTTCAAACTGAAAGGTAATTTACGATATGCGAATGTGCCTCACGGAAATATAAATGTAGTTTTTGACTAGTCCTGTGGGTAGATATTGATTTGATTGTATCAAGAAAATCCATCCATGCATGAATATATTTCACATCCGCACATTCATCAATAATCTGGTCGATAAAGGGTGTAGGGTAGTTGTCCTTTGGACATCCTTGATTTACATCCCTATAATTGACGCACACTCTAATCGTTCCTTTTTTTTTCATCATAGGAACAATATTCGATACCCAATCAGTGAGAGGAATAGGGTAAATGAAGCCATCACGCAAAATTTTTTCAACCTCTGCTTTAATGGCAGTGGCTTTCTTCGGATGGATAGGTTGAAGCCATTGTCGTACTAGTTTGACATCTAGGTACATCTTGATTTCATGTTCAACAATTCTTGAGTCAATGCCTGGCATTTCTTCATATGACCATGCAAAGACATCTCTGAATTCGCGAAAAAATGCGCAATAAATCTCTAGTTCTGATGGAGAACAAGATTTTCCAACGTGAATATTCTCTACAATATTAGGTTTGTTCAAAATATTAATAGCATAGTTTCTTCAATGTTGGACAGATTTCGCTCGGAATCTACTGTATTTACAGAATTTAATAAAAAATCAAAAATTAAAGGATGATTGAGGTTGTTTGAATAATCTTCATTGTCATCTCGAAGGTGGGAACGATGGTGGTAATTTCCCACGGCGTCTCTTCTATCATCATTGATTGGATGATTCCTTTGTCTGTAGAATGCATACGAGACCAAGGATCAAAAGAGGTACCATATTCTAAAGACTTGTCTACCCTAACACTCGTCGAGTGTTGATTCGAGTTTGCCGCGCAAGCCCAGAAAACTGATTGCTATAAAAATTTGATGGGGCTTGGTGGCAACGCCTCATGATGATTCTCACTATCAAAATAGTCGGAACTCTTCTTAAACTTAGATGATGTAGAAGAGATCGTTTGACAGGTTTCCACTGTGGCCACTTCCGTGAAACCAGATGGAGGCAAGAGAGCAAAAGTACCCATTAAGGAAGGGTCTTTTAGGAGACCTACTCTAACATTTTGAAGTGATTTTGAGCTTCCATGGATCAAATGGAATGCTTCTAGTAGCTTGTGAACTGTTAGCAAAAAAGGCTAGTTGGTCAATGATTGTGATTCCACCTTGGAAGGGAAATGCAATCTTTATGAAATATGTAGACACAACGGCAGCCATAGCATAAATCCAGCGCCTTCCTGGTGAAATATTGTAATCAAGGTTTCCATCAATGACCTCGACTTCAATTTCTACTATCTTGGCCCCTTGTTCAACTTGCAAGTTACTTAAGATCCCATATGGAGTGTATGTTCTTCCATCAAATGCTTTTAATGTTGTTGGTGATCATGACAAGGATGGTGAACCAAGAGTTAATTAGCAACTCATTAACATAATACAGGTAGATGCCCCCTCATCAATGATGGTTCAATGAACATTTTTATTGAGGGCTTTTACCTGTATAAGGAAAGCGAGTTGGGCTGGTAACTGAGTTGTATATCCTTTATGATTAGAGGCCACAAGATTGGAATCTGTTGGATTGATCCCACCTATTGATGATAACAAAGCCTGCTTTTGGGAGGGACAATTTTGTAATACCTCAAGTGTTGACATAGCGGATGGCAATTGAGCCAGATCCTCCAATATATTATAATTCTGAGCAGCTCGAGCATGAGGATTAAATATCGATTTATGTACAACTCCCTTTGGCAACTTTATAGTTAATTCAGGAATAATGGGTGGAACAACTTCTGGCGAAGTCATTGTCAAACCACTAGATTGATCGGTAGCCTGGTTGTTTGACAACGATGGATTTCCATAATCTTTATTCCTTGTCAATATCAAAACATCATTTTTCTTTTTTGCAATGGATAGTATAAGCACTTGGGATGTGGAAGCATTATTGATAGTAACCAGATTTGTTTCTGGGTTTGGATATGGATCAGTCAACACCGCTAAGGTATTTTAAGCCTTCAAAAGTTTTGAAACCTCAGATCAATGTGGACAATGTATCATATAATGCTCCTCGTTACATATCAAACATGGATAATGAGGAGGTTTCTTTGCCACAGTAGGGTTCTCAGATGATTTTTCAAGAGTGGAGTTCTCCTGTTTTTTCTTATTATTTTTCCCTTTCTTCTTGCCCCCTGGCTGCTTTGGATTTTTGCCTTTGTCAGATGACACGGCATTAATCTCTGAGGCAAGAGGTTTTTCATTTGCATGTTGACTAGAAACAACAAGAGCTTGAATAGATGGACCTCTTGCAGTTTGTGTGCTCGAGGCACTGATCACACCGTCACCAGCATGAGAGTCCCTACTCGATTTAGGGGGGATAGAATGGAAAAAGCTGGTCTAGGAGTGTCAGGAATTTTTTCGTAGAGTGTGCTAGACTGAGTATAGATCAAAACTAAATATTGGGCATAAGCAATGACTTGTTCTTCAGTGACAACTCCTCCTTTCGCCATGTCCTCAGTGATAGATGGAAATAAGGACTTAATAAACCATTCAGCTAATAGCTGATCAGGAACATACATCTTTACCATTCGATGACGACATCGCCACTCATGAACATGATCAGATATGTGAGTGGACATGATCTATTTAAAATTGGTAAGGAGTTCTATTCCCATTTCATACCTAATGGGTAACTAAAAGTGGGTTCGAAAAGTAGTGGCAAGGAAGGTGATGTTATCAAACGAAGCTCTAGGCAATTCAATATACCATTTCACTATTGGACCAGTAAGCATTCTTTGAAAAAGGCGAACCTAATCAAATCATCATTTAGGGTGTTAGATGAGCACCACAAATGAAAAGTCATTACGTGATTCGATGGATCTTCACTTGGATTTCCATTAAATTTAGGAATATCAGAAGGAAGTTTATGAGGAATCACTGGCCACCAAGGGGTGTATGCAACTGGATCATTTGTGAGCTGGTTCAAATCTGATAATTCTAGAGTTGCTATAAAAGGCAACTGCTGATTCAAGTTAGGTGGAGCATACCCAGGATAAGATGGAATCACCTGAGCAGTAGGTCTTCGCATACTAGCATCATGTATCTGATGTTGGTAACTTTTAAAAGGTTGTTGGACATAACCAGTATAGTGTGGTTGTTGACAACTATTTTGAAAATGCGGCTGACCATAACCTACAAAGCCTTATTGTTCAGGTCCTTGCTAGGCTTGATATTAACCAAATCCAGTTTGAGCTTGTAAACCAAGCCCAAACTGAGGTTGAGTTTGTTGGAATTATGGTTGTTGGTATTGTGATGCCATGGTTGTTGGACCATTTTTTGTTGCCTAATATGACAGGATTGACCAAGTTGCAAATTGACAATATCTGTTTGTGTCTGAGTTGTTCCATATAAAGGAGCACTAACCTTAGGTTGCGATTGAGCCGTAGAGACAAGTGGTTGTTGTATCGCAACTTGAGAGACTTGAGTCCTCTGTCTTGAAACTTGAAGTTGCAAGGAAGAAGGAGCAGGTTGAGGTTGAGACACAACAAGTTGTGCTTGTGCTTGTGACACAGTCGTAATAGTAGGGGTAGTGGAAATATTCGACACAGTTCGAATCAGTTGCGTTGGATATACAACCCTTGGTTTTTCTGGCAGTATTGGTATCCAACCACTAGATGTAATTCCAGTTTGACCTAAATACTGTTGGAAACTCCCATATGGTTGTTCCATAGGAGAAAACAATGAAAAAGCATACTGCTCTGCATATGGTGGTAGTCTAGTGTTTAAAGGATATACAAGCCTTTGAAAATTGGTTTGCCCAAATTGATACCGGCATGCAAGACCAAATTGCTGAGTTTTTACATAAGAAATACTAGATGGGATTCTGGATGAATAAATGGGAGTACACCATGGTACCGAAGTAGCCCCTGAGTGGACTCCAACTAGTGATTGATAACTAGCTGGAACAGATGGTATACCAGCTAACATTTTAGGAATAACAGCAGGAGGTTTTGTCACAGCTGCATCATATGACACATTCCTAAATGTTGATGGTTGCTCAAACATGTTTATTCTAACCAAAATGTTTCCTAGCAATTTGACAGGAACTTACGATGAAGGAGGATTAAAAGAACCAAATGCACAAGTAGAAGGATACAAATGATTCCCAATTCCAAAACGAAACATTGTACTAGATGGGGGGTCCTCTAATACCTCCTCTATAGAAATTAGACCAAGTAGAAGAGGTAGACCGTCAGGTCTGTAAAAGATTTCTGGGGCCAAAGAAGGTATAGCTCCTATGGTGACAGATACTGGAGGGGTGACACCTTCTGAATACTGAAACTCAACTTCCAGATGTTCAGGTAAATGAACTTCAGTTTCAAAGGGAGTTTCTTGAACAAATATTGGTTCAAATGTAGCCTCGGTTTCAACTGAGAGGGGTTCTGGATCAACTCTAAACGGAGTTGTTTCAGGTACAGAAGTGTCTACTATTACAGTAGGATCAGTTCTAATGTCTTCTTGTAACTGCAGAACTTCTTCTCTTAAGGCAGATGTACCAGAAATAATTGGATTAACAGTAGTCTCTGACGATGTTGAAACACAAGTTTCAAATAAACCAAATGAATTCGACTCAGTTAAATGAGACTGCTTTGTCCGGATTGGCTTCGATTCCAGAGTCAAAGACAGTTGACTCACTAGTCTCCGCAAATGATGGGGTTTTGATTGACTTTCTTCCACGATTGCAGATTACTTGATCAACTCAAAAATCAAGGGGAAAATGATGTTATTTTGAATTCAATTAATTTTAATGACGCTTTGACACAACTTTTCTTTTTCATTTTTTTAGATTCGAGAAAAAAATAAAGATGACTCTAGTCTCCTTCGATTTTTAATGAACCTAAAAGGACAAGTGCTCAGATGGACCTTTTCTTTTAAAGAGTCGAAAAGGAACGAAAGTGACTACTCTGGAAAATCTAGATAGAGGAATTACCAAACCAATCACAAAATTGCAATATACACCTTGGTGATAAATTAAAAACAAATTACCAAGGACTTATGTACGTTAGTCAATCTTCCGAATGTTGTGTTCAGTGCATTGTGATCAATAAGGCAACAAACTCGGCTTCTTATGGATAAAGGATTTAAGCCTATTGTGGTTTCCCAATATATACGTGATGGTACGGGGAGCACAAGTCTGTGCTAGCACTTGTCGTATCAAGGAGGATGAATCACCCAACCTTCAATGAAAATGATAGCCACTAATTTTAACGACGCCGGAACACGTCTCTAGCCTAGACCTCTGGATATGTTGCGTTAAGTTCCAAAGCATTGTTAGGTTCATTGAAATTCATTTTAAAGTTGATCTTGTTTAGAGTTTTTGTTTCAATGGTTCACCGTGTGATGATGATTTGAAATTCCTAAAATGCAATCTATAATGATAAACAATCTTTGTTTATTTTGAGCAATGAAAATCCTAGCCACTAGGGAAAGAAAATTACAATGCTTTTAAACAAAGAGCAAAGAGCACACGCTAGTGCATTTCCCTAAATCATCTTTTCACACACAAATCTACAACTGCTAAATGAAAATGCACGTATTTGTTTTCATTCTCCTTAATGTGAAAAATGCCAAAGAGGAAAACTAAATGCACAAAGATCTGAAATATTTCATTCAAAATGACATTTTCGACAATTTCTTCTTCAAAAGAGAAAGGAAGACTCCACAATACTTTTCAATTTTGAATAAATATGCTTTCAACACTTCGAATATAAACAAATCAAATCAAATACATGAATAAAAGCTTAATTTATTATCAAAGGAAGGAAGAATTCAGGACACTTCTCTTTTCGACACAAAACGACAATTACGACACTTTTTGCATCAAAGCGACAAATCGATCTAAACAACTTTTCGACAAAGGATTGTAAATGATGAACAAATACACAAAAACATTCACTAATCCTAATCTAATTGAGGCTGATTTATGTGATGCAAGTAGGCTTCAGTAAGGAGGCACTGTTCATATGTAGCAAAGCAACTAAACAAAACTGAAAATAAGGTCAAAAACCCCCAATTTCTAGAATGGAAAAAGAGTTTAGTCAATCATCACACCTAGGCTTCATAGAAACAGGGATGCATCACACTTACCACACTCGGGAGGTGCGATGCATACTGGGTTACGGTGGAGGATAGTGCAATGGTCTAGGGAGCGCAACTGAAGTGGGTTTTGGCTCAGATGTGCAGCTGCTTTCAATGAGTTAAGCTAAGTTTTAATGAACAGTAAAGAGAAAGGTATGAAGGAATGTCTTGAGAGGTTACTGAGCTACCAAAAGGGCATCTAGAATGCTTGTAAGTCAAATGTTTAATTCATAAACTAAACCAAATATTGACTGAAGCAGCATTCATCTACTATGCAATTGCAGAGCAAGAGCAGTTCGAAGGCTACCTGGCTGACTTCGAGCTTTGTTTATAGTTTATAAAAAAAATAATAACAACAAACAAACATCTATTCTTCCCTATCCGAGTCACCAATTTTTTTCTAGGAAAACTAGTATTCCTAAATAATGCTAACCCTCTTGGTTTGGCAGCTACCCTAGAAACAACAGTTTAAAGCAATTCAATGATTTCTTCTATGTGTAACAGATAAGAGAAAGATAATGGAACCAACCAGGAACTTCCGCTTAATCCCTTGCTTGCTCTCTCTCCCCTTTGACAGATCATGCAACTCTTCCCTGTACTTAACACGCTTGGAGAGTACCTACACAAGTACAGCAACAAAGAACTGTCAAAGCATCGTGATCTATTACAACATAAACATTACAGAATCAGATATATAATGAACAAATGATAACATTCACAAATGATAACATTCACAATTGCACAATCATATGGAAGAAAACTTGAAGAACTTTATTGATAGAAGGGAGAATTGCAACCCAGTTGTCTGATCTAGCTTCAATCCTTCTTCACCTCATGAAATAGCAAGATCACTCCAACAATACAATGCTCTTTCCTCAATTACAAACTATCAACACTTCCTTGCAATTCACAATATTACAGCCTCTAAATGTCTTGAATTGGAGATCCATTTATAGATGTGTGCAAGGGTGTGAGTCATCCATGGGGTTTGATTAGTGTCATTCCAATTGTTACAATTGGTTCCACTTGGAAAATTCTTAGATCCCTTATTCATCCTAAGGCGAATTCAGAGAGGCAAGTGGCAGAGGAGAATTTTCTAGAAGATTCCATGAGCAACCACCTAGAAACTGTCTCGGACATTTTTCCATTCTCACCCATCGCACCCTATAGAATGCCTAATCAGTATGCATCACACCCTGGTAGTGTACCACTCAGTATGCATTGCACTTTGCCAGTGGAGCAGTCAGTATGGTTTAATTTAGGCCATTTCTGGATGGTTTCTCTGGTGGAACTTTTGGGGAATGATGTATTCAAATGACTATGTTCCTTTAGGGCATGAAACAATAGTTTTAGGGTTTGATGAGCCCTAGTTTATCGACATATAATTTGGGGTTGATGTGCCCAAATATGTCTATAACAGCGGGCGGCAGGCATTTAAGATGCAATTTATAGGCAATATTTGGGAAAATATGCTACCAAGAAATCATTAATGAAACGAAATTGGGTGGAACGGTCGAATTCAAATTTAAAAAGGGTTGTAAAACACAAAGGGTTGCCCAACAAACAACACTTGGTCATTTGAGAATTGAGCAATTGAGCAGAGCCCTGAGCATTGTGATCCAAGCATTGATTGAGCCCATGAATTCACGAGTGACAGATTACAGCCCAGATACAATGACAACAATTAAGGATGGTCTGGGAATAGAAGAGGTGACCGTCAGAGAGGCCACGCAGGCCCTCCCTATGGAGGGTGTTCCAAAAGGTTTCGGGGTTATGGTAGAGATCCCCGAATCATCACATACACCAAGACCTAATAAGGATAAATAAGCAATGGCTCTCGTACGTGTGTCCCCAAGGAACCCACTGTGTAGAAAACTATCGATGGAAGAAAAGGGGAAAGTTGTCACGATAGAAACAAATGAGGAAGAAGAAGATTTGCAGGCCCTTATCATCATAGAGGAAGAAGATGAAGGCATGGAGAAGGATATTCAACCTACGCATGCTACGACAAAATTGCCTGCCTATGTCCCCCCACGAAAAAGGAAGACCAAAGTGCCAAAGGACCTGGACAAGACCAAGAGTTCACTCCAGACCTTGCTCCTCCCAGATGGCATTATGTTCGAAGGCACGCACCTGGGCCACATGCCAACCATGAAGTTTGAAGATTGGGACCTCGCTGATCATGAGAAGTTCCCTCACCTTGAGACTAAAAATATAATGAAGCATAACACTGTAGGGGTGGTGACAACATTAGAGCCACGAAAGTGGTTGCGCGGTGTGGAAAAGGCTGGGTTGTTGAACTTACTATGGGTACCGCATTTCCATCGCGACGCAATAACCATTTTCATCATCAAGTAGCTACTTTTCTTGGTGCATGATTGGTATATATGGTTGGAGGAGCCTATCCCCATCACCGCAAACATAATTCATTGTTTTTCCCAGCTCCCCTACAAAGGAAAGGACCCTGCAACCATAGAAGAAGGAAAGGGCAGTGATTTGGCCCTCATGAAGGCCATGAAAACGAAGTATAAGCTGGAAAAGAAGAAGAGGGGCTATGCCATCTCCAACATCAAGGACAATGTAGTCTGTGTAGCTACCCGAATCCTTGTAGGAAAATTTATGTGGAAGTGCCGAGCCGATAAGGTACCGGCGTCGATGGTCACACTGGCCGAGTAGTGCGCGGAGGGGGTCTAGTTTAACTGGTCTTAATTCCTTTGCACAGAATTTTTAGAAAATTTCCCCGAATAAAACCTTCCAATATGCGCAGTTGTTGCTATCCATAGTGATCATAGTGGGGGAATTGTTGGAGGACAGTCAACTCCCCACAATTGACAGAGATTTACCGAAGGCCGCGAAGTACGCTTCACTCTGGGCCACAAAGAATGCGTCAAGGATACGCAACACCAAAATATTCTAGGTGCTCATGGAGATGACCATCCGAATGTGGATCAACTGTAAGCCGTGGTTGTCACCCACATTGTACAATAGTCTATAAAGTTTTGCAGAGTTTAAGGTAGACATGCACAACTTCTTTATTAGGGTGTGCAAGGATCCAACGAAGCAGTGGACGAAGCTACCTTTTTTAGCCACTGACGACACCATTTTCACTATCTTGGAGGCATGGACTCTAGAATGTCGTGCGCCAGATCTTGCAAAACTCAAGAGGGAGGCAGTGCAGAAGAAGAAAGATGATGCCAAGCTATGCATCGCACAGTTGTCCAAGAAAAGGCGTAACGAAAAAAAACAGCCAAGGTGTGGGTAGCGCGGGAAGTGGCACAGAAAGCCGCCGAGCAAAAAAAGACCGTAGAAGCAATCATGATAGCACAGGAAGCAACCACAAAGGCGGGCAAGGCCAAGCAATGCCCTTTTAGGGGAGGGAGGCAAATGAAGCAGAAACAACAGAAGGAAGCCCGGACCCAGGGACCGCATCCACACAGTTGAAGCACTCACACACGGAAAAATGAGCAGCGTCGAGGAATAAGTTCAAGTCCCCGAAATTGTTCATTAACCCGATCACCCTAACCGAGGGTGACTTGCATGACATCGGCGAGACGATGCGCGATGTCACAAATGAGGCCCTTCAAGATTTCATGCAAGAGAACCAGACTGTGTTGGGGGCCTTTAGAGCACAGCTGCAGTAGTTACAAGTGTTTCCCCCTCAAGTGGGTACCATTCCAACCCACCTCATAGCAGGATCCTCAGCAGCAGAGCAAATGTTGTGTGCACAGATGGAAAACAAAACAGTGTTGCCAGAAGGGGCTCTAGTGACATCGAATGAGGCCAATATATTTTTGGTTAGCACGATGAAAGGCCTTGGTGTTAATCTAGTTGCCCTTCTGCATGAGACATTATATCTGTTACAGGATGGGATAACAGCAAAGCTGGACACTAGGGAGAGTCGCACAATCCAAGTCCTCAGTGAGCAAAAGATAAACATGGAACAACTCATCTTATAGCACGATGAATTGGTGTTGCAAAATCAACAGTTGGTGCAGATGGTAGACAACGCTTGCCGAAGTGTCCCTGAGTTGGCCATCTTAGCAAATCTACTAGTGGAGGTGCAGATCCATAGGTTAGCAATAGGAGTCTACGAGGCCAAGGAAGAAATGACCAAGGTTTAGTTGGAGCTGAATCTTTATATTTTCGAGCTGCAGTTACAGGTGCAACCATCCACTCCCCTGAAAGTTAGATAATAGCACACTATCGCTATCACAACAAGATTGGAGGAAATCAGAGGTGTAGTGAAAGACTGTACCAGCTGTTACTGCGAATAGTGTCCACTCAGATGTTGCTATTCCCACTAAGACTGGTAGCTATCTTAGAAACAAACAAGTAAAGTCTACTCTTATTTTCCTTTATGAAAATAAATAAGAGTGGAACAAAGGAGACCAACCTTAGTCTTGCGCTTGATTTCCCTGTTTGATTCCTCTCCTTCCTAATAGAGCTTTGCTGCTTCTTCTTCATCTGCCCAGCTTCAAAGAGCACCTATGGAATGACAACAACATACTACTATTGAAGAACAAAGATCTATATTCATAAATAACACAGGACCAGATATGTGTTAACCATACAAATGCATATATGAGAAAACATACAAGAATATGGAGGAAAAATTGAATAGCTTTATTAAGATCAAAAGTAGCAAGAGGATTACAACCATATGTTCTGACCCAGCATCATCCTCCAACAAGAAAGCCCTTCTTCACCTCATGTAAAAGCTTAGATCACCCAACACTATGAAGTTACATGAGAAACCAACAACACTCTCTACAAGATACAAGATTCTAGCCTCCGGATCTCTGATGGATGAGGATCCATTATATAGATGATTGTAGGGGGTGAGTCATCTTCTAGGGTCTTGATTAGTGTCCTCTCTCTGATAGTTCCTGATTCCACTTGGAGAATGATGATCTCTTACTCATCCCTGGTTGAAAACAGAGAGGCAAGTGTCAGAGGGGAAGCTTCTGGAAGATTCCATGATCTTCCACCTTACAATTTGTCCTACCATTTGTCCATTCCCAACCATCGCACCCTATAGAGGGGCCATTTAGTATTCATCACACCCTATACACTGGGAAGGTGATATGCATCGCACCCTCTGCACTAGGTATTCAGTATGGTCCAGTTTTGACCATTCCTGAGCAGTTTTTAGTGGAGAACTTCTGGGAGATGATGTAATCAGCTGGCCTTGTTGCTTTAGGTAGTGAAGCAACACTTTTAGGGACTTAAGAGCCCTCAGTTTATGGACATTTATGATTTGGGTTGAAGTGCCCAAAAATGTCTATAACGGTTGCCCCCTAAAGCATGAGGTCGTTAATCTTTTTGATGTCGGGTGAAATGCTTTACCATGAGGATCCGAAGTTTTTTCGAGCTGGGAGGCAACCTGTAATAAGATACAGTACAATACATTATCTCGACAACATTTTTTTATGATCTAGCTGAGGCGGGCATTCCCATGCTCAGCTTTATAAATTCATTTTCATGTACATAGGACAGACAATCGTCAGTGTGGCAGACTGATGATTCAGACTCATCATCCTTTGATTTGGATGATCATCTGTTCGGAAATGATGTACATTTGATGTCTTTATATTCCTGAATATATCGCAGCCCAGATTGATGAAACTAGATCTGGGGTCTTCAAAACTCGTTCAATCTTCACTTGGAGTACAAGTCGATCCATGTGAAAAAATGTTCTGGAGTCGAACATGGAAAGACATCGCCTAATTACCAACCAATGATGTAAACTGTTAACAGGTGCGAGAGGAATCACCAATAATGATAATGACCCTCAAGGTACTATAGTACAATTCATGTGGTGTGAAAAAGGACTTGGCCTCGGACACCACGCAAAAATCTCTCGGTCGAAGGCCATTAATGAAACATATTGCTGAAAGTGAGAAGCTTGCCATTGAGGCATGCAAGCTTCAAAGTACTGAAAGGGTTGTCCCTAGGTCAACTTCTTGGATAATAAGCTGATGTCGACAAAAAGTGACCCGTCATAGGAGGGCCTTAATGAATCCCACATCTATGACATGGAATGAAGCAAATGATTTTGGAGGTGAAAATGATCTGAAGATACAGGGTTCAGGGTGGCAGTCATGAAAGTATGGAGCATGAATGTATTGCAGCGGGTGAGACACATGCGAATTGTCTAAATGACTTATCTTGAACATATCTGTGACACTGATGATGGATTGGTAGCGTTAACCCCAGAGATGGATGGTGTGACGGACCAATGGTGATGACCAGTGAACGGAACAACCCAACCCGGCTTGGATGCGGAAGGAAAGTGTCATGTTCAAGAGCCACTTGCTACCAATAAAGATTTTTCAAGTTTTTTCCCAATTTTCCCCAGTCATTGCTGACCAGTACCTCTTTAATTTTGTTAATCTTGAGGAGGATAACATAGGCTTGCTCTATAATCTGCCCTTCGGGCAAACTTGTCACTATATTTTAGCAAGCCTAGTGACAGTGAAACTCGTTCTCGTCCATTTGGACGAGTTTGTCGCTATTCGGATTTAACAAGTTTAACGACAAAGATAACTCAGTCCTTTTCAATTTTAGAGAATCTGAAAGGGATGGAAAGGAGACTCCAAAGATTCGTTTTGATCATGTAATCCCTTAAGTCCAAAAAAGCGTAAAATAATACAAAAGGGATGAATTTTTTATAGTTTTAACGAGCCAAACAAGAAAAGCACTCGATCTTTTTGTGTAATAATCCCTCAGGTCCAAAAAGATTAAAATATAGAGGAGGGATAGCACTTCCGATGACTTTAACGAGCTGGAGAGGCTAATCGCTCGACAATCTTTTCATATTTTACGAGTCAATTGAAAAGAGCTTAAAGGAGACTCATTTTCGAGGAACAAGTGATGATTTTGGGTAGCAGCTGATTCCAGGTAAGGTTTGGAATTTTCCAATCACGGTAGTGTCACAAGGATGGCTAATAGAATCACTCTTCGCAGATGTTCCTCGAAAGGGTAAACAATCATATGGAGGTGAATGATCAGCTAAAAAAAGAGTGGAGGTGTTGGCGAGAACACGACCAAGGCTCAAAAGCTGGCGATAAGGCATTCACAATGGTTATTTACCAGTTCGTTTTTTAATGAGCTTAAACTCTGGGGGAAACATTTGCTCATGACTTATGTTTATTTTTTAACGAGCTTGAACTATGCGCCAAAACTGCTCATGGCAGGTTTATTTTTTAACGAGCTTGAACCCTGCGGTAGCAATGCTTGCCAGTCGTATAATAAGGATGTCTCATTCAAGATGCCATTTTTAAGGGGCTTGCACCTTTTGAAGCTTTGCCCCGGATCCTTTCTTTATGCAAGCTAGGAAATGACCAGCCTTATGGGTTTAAAGGGTTAGAGGTCCTACAAATTCAAAAAATAAATGGTCGCTCTTCATTTGCATGTGGAAAGGTTTGCATGCCCCCAAGTATAGCGAAAAATTCCTAGGTTACCATGAAAGTTCCATCCGCGTAGAAGATAAAATGCTTCCTTGGCGATGTCTACCGAAATATACAAAGGTGAGTGGCATAGAGTTACTCCGCTCACATAACTTTGACGAAGGTATCTTATTCCAACCTAATCCCATTTTTTTGTGAGGATGGGTGTGTCAGACTATTCATATATCCTCCACGGAAACCCACTCTATACCCAAGGTTTTCTTGCCGAAACAGACCAGGGTGCATGCCCCCTGGGTTTCAGTCACATCCTCCTGAATCACTCGTGCTCATCAGGTGGACAAACTGGAGATCAATGAGACATTACTTGCATGAAAAGACCATTTAGGGATGGCATTTGACTATTTGCGATGTGTGAACCGGGGAATGACATTTCGTCTACGAGCTTGACCATTCTACCTTCGTGCGGAAAACACATTACTCTAAAGAGTGAGGAGACAAGGGCTCCCATGTAATAAATATAGTCGCGTCTAAGGAGTAGATTATAATCCAAGGGTCCTTGAATTACCATCACGTTAATGTGAACGGTTTTCCTTCTCAACATAATGGGCACATTTGGAAGGATCCCTAATGGTCGACTAGTTCCTTTGTCAAAGCCTGTTAGATTTCTCATTTCAGGCAAAAGAGATGGCAAACCAAGCGCTTTCCAAGCAGTTGAGGAAAGGATACTCACAGAAGCCCCTTCATCGATGATGGTACCAGCCATGACCATGTTTTAAGCTTGTATAATGATTCAAAATGGCACGCTAGCTGGTAAACGAGGTCTGCCTAGTAGATTCCAATCGAAGGAAACGACTAGGTTGCTTGGAGGTGGGACCAAATAGACGGCTGGGTATGACTCTGATGAATTTCCTTCCTGCAATAAAGGAACGGGTGGACTACCCCCAAGTTCATCGGAGTCTGTGTTTATGAAAATAATTTGAACGGTGTCATTCTCTTTCTCTTCAGTGACGGTATCATTCGAAGATGAACACTCTGAAGGCAAGACCAGGTCAACTGTCGTCTCGACTTTTTCACTTTCGTCTAGTATGGATTCAGAGGGTTCATTTTCAATGATAGACGTTTCGGTCGACCACAATGATGGGCCAGCTGAATTTTCAACCAGTGGTGGACTTGGCAAGAGCTTTTCATATCCAGGAGGGATCCGTAGTGGTGAAGCAAGACGGTCATCCAAAACTCTTTTAGCTTCATCAAGGAAGGGACAACGGTGGATGGCCTGATTGCCTTCACACAAGGAAATCTGGGATTCCTTTTCTGTCCAAGTGCTTCACTTTCACTGGTTGATGGTGTGCATTCAACATGATCATCAGAGGTTGATGACACTGGATTGTGCAAACGAGGAGGCCAGACCCTTAAGATCCGTGGGATGTAGAGACAATCTCGGTGATAGTGGTCTCCATTGCAAATGACACAAGGAGATTTAGGTTTAGACAATGCAGTGTGAGGATTTTCGCTAGATGATGCTTGGTTGCCCCCTTTTGATTTTGGTTCCTTTTTCTTCTTTTCCTTTTTCTCTTTCTGCTTCTTCTTCTTCTCGGTTACTTGCTTTTTAGCTTTATCAGCTTTATCAAGCAAAGAGGAAGGAGGAGAGGGAGAATCGAACAAAGTAGAAGGTTGGTGGGAAACTTTATTATCATCTAGTTGCTGACTTGACTATTCAGGAATTACGAGATTCTGAACGACAGAGGTAGAGAAGAGATAGATAGGCAAACCAATCGTCAACCCTGAAAGTGACAATGTGGCCATATGAGGTGCACCAAAATCTCCCCAAGAGGAGAAGGGACTAGGATTTCCTCCAAGGGGAAATCCTTGGTTGGTAGACTCCATTTTTCTCAACCTAAAGACCAATGAGGGAATTTGGGATGTTATTTCGATTAAAATAAATTTTATATGCTTTGACACAACTTGTTTTTTCAATTTTAAAGAGTCGAGAAAAATCAAAAGATGACTCTAGTCGCCTTCGATTTTTAGTGAGCCTGAAGTGACAAGTGCTCAGAGGACATTTTCCTTTAAGGAATCTGAAAAGGAGAAAAATAGACTTCTTTGGAGATCTAGGCAGAGAGGATTACCAAACCAATCACAAAACTATAGAATACTTTTTATGGTATGGCAGTCAATCTTCCCGAATGTTGTGTTCAGTGCATTGCGATTGATAGGGTGGCAGACACAGCTTCCTAAGGATAAAGGATGCAGCCTATTGTGGTCTCCCAATACATACTCGACGGTACGTGGGAGCACAAGTCCGTACTAGCACTTGTCATCTCAGAGTGGAGGAATCACCCAACCAACAATGAAAACAACAGTTACTAGGTTTTACGACGTTGGAATACATCTCTAGCCTAGACCTCTAGATGTTGTGTGTTAGGTTCCAAAGTGTTGTTAGATTCATTAAATTTATTTTAAGTTGATCTTGCTTCAAAAGTTGCCTTTCAGGTTCACCGCATGATGCGTATACAATTCCTAAAATGTAGTCTAAGATGATAAACAGTTGTTTAGTCTTCTTTAGGCAATGGAAATCCTAGCTACTAAGGAAAGAAAGTTAAGAATCTTTCAACAAAGAGCACAGAGCACACGCTAGATGCACTGTCCCAAATCAAACCAAGCAGTCTAAATGCAAATGCACATGCATGTATTTGTTTTCAGCCTTCTTAATGTATGAATGATGATAAGAAAGAAAAGTGAAAATCTGAATTATTTTCAAAGCGACAATACTCAAAAAAAATCTTTTCAAAATGAAGTGAAGGTAAGAGAGACACTTTGCGATTTCGAAATGAAAATTGCTTTTCGACACTTTAAAAACTACTAATTCAAATCATATACAATAGTAACTGTATAATCAACTATCAAGAACAATGGGATTATCTTCTATGACTGAAAACGACAGCTATGACACTTTCAGATCAGGAAACGACAGTTCGACTATGCTACTTCTTTGCAAAAGAGAACTGAAAATGACGCACAATACATAAAAACACTTACATTTCTTTGCACAATGGAGGCGGAATAATGTAAGAGAAGGGGGTTTTCACAGAGATACACTGACCATAGACAGCAAAACTCCTGAATAGGACTGAAAATAGTAAGGAAAAACCAAAATCTGAAGGTAAAGTTAACCTTCCTTGACCATCGCACCTGTCACACAGTGAATCCAGTATGCAGCACACCTACTGCACTCGGGAAGTGCGATGCATACAGACTTCCTTAAAGGCAGGGTGTGATGGTACTAGTGCGAGACTTTAAATGAGTTTTTACTCATAATTTGCAATTCAGTTCAGGGATTTAGGCCGAGTAAGTGATGTTCAGTATATGTAAATCACAAGGGTTGATCTAAGGAGGTTACTAGAGCCACCACTTAGGGCAATTAGACTGAAGCAACATTGATCTACTTTGCATTTGTACAACAAATGCATTTCGAAGGCTAGCTAGCTTGGTTTCAGGCTCCGTCTATAAGTTTATAAAAGAAACAAAGATAGGCTAACAAAAAATCTAGTCACTCCCTAGTGGAGTCACCATTTTGTTACTGGGAATAGTGTCCACTCAGATGCTGCTATTCCCACTAAGACTAGAAGCTATCTTAGAAATAAACAAGTAAAGTCTACTCTCGTTTTCCTTTATGAAAATAGATAAGAGTGGAACAAAGGAGACCAACCTTAGTCTTGCGCTTTATTTCCTTTTTTGATTCCTCTCCTTCCCGATAGAGCTTTGCCGCTTCTTCTTCGTCTACCCAACTTCAAAGAGCACCTATGTAATCACAGCAACATACTACTATCGAAGAACAAATATCTATATTCATAAATAACATAGGACCAGATATGTGTTAACCATACAAATGCATATATGAGCAAACATACAAGAATATGGAGGAAAACTTGAATAGCTTTATTAAGATCAAAAGTAGCAAGAGAATTACAACCATTTGTTCTGACCCAGCATCATCCTCTAGCAAGAAAACCCTTCTACACCTCAAGTAAAGCTTAGATCACCCAACACTATGAAGTTACACCAGAAAACCAACATCACTTCTCTACAAGATACAAGATTCCAGCCTCCAGATCTCTATGATGAGGGATCCATATATAGATGATTGTAGGGGAGTGAGTCATCTTTTGGGGTCTTGATTAGTGTCCTCTCTCTGATAGTTCCTGATTCCACTTGGAGAATGCTGATCTCTTACTCATCCTTGGTCGAAAACAGAGAGGCAAGTGTCAGAGGAGAAGCTTCAAGAAGATTCCATGATCTTCCACCTCGCAATTTGTCCCTGCCATTTGTCCATTCCCGACCATCACACCCTACAAAGGGGCCATTCAATATGTATTGCACCTTGTACACTGGGAAGGTGATATGCATCACACCCTCTGCACTGGGTATTCAGTATGGTCTAGTTTTGACCATTCCTGAGCAGTTTTTAGTGGAGAACTTTTGGGAGATGATGTAATCAGCTGACCTTTTTCCTTTAGGTAGTGAAGCAACACTTTTAGGGACTTAGGAGCCCTCAGTTTATGGACATTTATGATTGGGGTTGAAGTGCCCAAAAATGTCTATAACACCAGCATGTTGGAACAAGCACTTGAGGTCCTCATGACTTTGCAGGAGGACCCCAACATCCAATGCTTAGGGATAGAAGTGTGAGAACTCCAATAGCAATACAAAAGTTTCTAAGGAACTACATAGATAGTAGTCCTCACTCAGAGGCTTTCAAGGATGCAGCAAGCTAAAGCACTGAAGGAGCAGGTGGATGCGATGCGACACAAGGAGGTAATTCTCAAAGTGCGCATTCAGCCTTGGATCGACAAGCCCTTCACTATCACAGCAAACATCGAAGGAAAGCTCATGCACATGCAAGGGATGCACAAATTAATGCACAGAGGCACCCCAAACACATAGGTCTCAGAAAAACGGATGTCGCAGATCCAACAAGCAGCAACTCAGTGTACTGCTTACCTTAGTACAGTTCGAGAACAGTTCGAGGGACTTCATGCAAAGATCACCGCGCCAACAGAGTGACTTGAGGGTGAGTCACGATGTTCGTGTTAGAGGCCTATTGGGCTTGGAATCCCCCCAAGGAAAGTTTTGGGGCTCAAAGCCCAAGTTTTGACCCAATATTGTTGTAAATACTCCGCAAATTACGGGCGCAGAGCACGAAATGTATGGTAGAGTCATAGGGTTGTCCACCCTAGTTTTGTAATGTAAAGTTGGCTTGTCCATGGTCCGAAGACCATGGGATTGTATAAATAGAGTGAGGCTCTAAGTGTAAGAGATAGCGAAGGAAGTAGAGAGAGAAGAAAGAGTCTAAGTAACTAAGTGTGTCTTGGGTCGTAGAGTAGGAGAAGGCTCTGTAGCTGAGTGTGTAGAGGCCTAGTAGTCCACAGCTGAGTGCGCAGGGTGGAGTCAAGTTTGTAACCGAGGAAGAAATTAATAAATAGAAGTGTTGTTACCAATTTGTGTACCTGTTCTTGGGTTAATGCATGTTTGATATAAATTGCAAATATATTGTTTATTTACTCCACGCACCTGTATGAATGGTTTAGATTGTTAAGTATAACTTAAAGCATGCAAGTAGGCTAAAATAATCAACTAACATTGGAATATTAGTAAGGACTTTGGTAATAACAGCATTTGGCCCCCGAGTAGGGTTGCGCGAATGCAATATCTCAGGCTACGAGGTACGGGAAAGTGCACATAGTGATGTGCATGCAAGGTAGAACCGCAGACCACTTGAACTCATCAGACATCTCCAGGGTGCAGAAACCTGGTTCTAGCACCCTCCCATACTACTTCAGGTGAGACCTCAGTCCGTGCTCTACAGACTATCACCAAAAGGGCCAGTAGTACTGGGATTTGTTTGGCTAAATCAACTCTGAACCTGGGTCAGGCCCCAATAAGCCAACAACAGAGATTGGATGTGCAACACGAATAAGGAAAATGGAGAATGACAAATATCTCTACAAGTCTTTCTACCAGATGACAGACATGGTAGATATATTATTTGTAGGTTATGAGAAGAAATTGTCGAAGAAGGAAAATAAGAAGAAAGCGAGAGAAAATGAAAATGCTTCAGTAAATGAAGAAGAACCTCCATCTCCATCTTCAAGTGAATGTTATTCTTCTTCATCTTCTTGTGATGACCAGAGCATTCAAGAAGAGAATACTAAATTGAAGAGAATACTACAAGAAGTAGAAGAGGAGAAGTAGAGATTTCAACTCTAGCTACAAGCCATAGAATATGCCTTGCTAAAGTTGGAGCGTATCGATGAAAGAGGCTCCAAAGTCACATAATCAAGAGAGTTTTCAAGAAATGAGTTTGAATTAGTGTACACTGAGAGTGCATCATACCATTCCAACAATCATGATTATAGGTCATCTCTAGAGGGATGTGACCATTTAGAAGGAAGAGCTAAGGCAAGTTCTCCTCACTATATTTGCACCAAAACAACCATTCAAGGTATAACTATTCCAACATTCCTTTTGATTATAATAAAATTGGTAAGCAAAGTTTATGGCATAGAAAACCATGTACATTTTATAGTTTGAATTACCATGTTTTTGCCAAATGTTGGAAAATAATGGACTTGTACAAGAAGGGGCCAAGACATGAAGACCCTTATCTACATTAGAAGACAAAAAACAAGGCTAAGAAATTCTAGAGGAGGAAAATCGATTATAGCCATTTCAACAAGGGTGGAGATAAGACATCCACATGTTGGAAGCTCCATCCAGAGTTATGCCTAAAGAAGGACGGGAAGCATGTGAAAGTACTATGAAGGGACCCGACCAATGAAGCTGTTCAACAAGGAAGCCAACTACAAGAAGAAAGTCCATTAGCCCGTTTAAGTAAGAGAGGAGTATCCTTTCTAAGTATTTTGGCATGAACAATTATAAATCACATGTTGAAAAAATGTTTGTAAAGTAGTGAATGTTTATAGTATCATTTATGAATGCAACATAGTGATATTTATGCCTTTAGTTGGACATGTATTGGCAAAACATATTTGCATATAGATACATGTGTTGGTTTCATCACTTTAGGATTCGAAGTAAAAAGGTGAAGGAGAAGAAAGTGTGGCCTTTCAGAGACATTTGTTATGTATATTTGATTAGAGTTCATGTTTATATTTTTGGAGGACCAAAAGTCCTTTAGTGGAGAGGAATGATCCAGGTGGCTCCAGGAAACCTCAAAAATCAAAGTGCTCAAAATTTGATGGAAACAACACCAAGTTATAGTTCTCATCATTATGATTATTGTGGCACAAACAACACAAATTTGAGTGTATATGACCAATTTATCACAATTTGAACTTGGTAGGACAAGCAAGAAAGGGGCCTACAACATGCTCAGTGGGACCCACAACTTACATGGAAACCAACTAGTAGCATACCAGTGAATGACACTTGTCACTGGCTCATTGGTTCCTCGGGAGACTAAAAACACAAAAAAACAAAAAATATTAAAATCCCATATAATAACAAAATAACCATATTAAAAAAAAAAAAAACAAAAAAAAAAAAAAAACATATATATTAAAATATGGTTAAAAACCATATAAAGTCCAAATAAAACATGTGAATTGTCAATGGATGGGTTGATCCATCTATGGGATATTATATGGTTATTAAAAAAAATGGTGGGCACATAAAACAAATGGTTATATTAACTAATGGGTGGATTAATATGGTTGTTAATACAAACATATTCCATACTAAACCTATAGTGGGCGAATGATTATATATGAACCGCTGAAAAATAACGGCGGTGGTATATTTTGTAACAGGTGGTAAAAATTTTGAAACAATTTTTTTTTTTAATATTTAAAAATAGTGTCGTAGGATTTGAACATGTGCCAACCACAAGCAACTGATCCAACTTATTGTTGGGCCATAGGGCCAAATCTTGGTATGTTCGTCAATGCCCATATAATTAAACCATTCTTTCACCATTCAACCAACCAACAGAGGGTTGGAGAGCGGGAGAATGATAGAACTAGTCGAAGGTGGAATTTCAATAGGAGGTTGTGGAACTATGCATATTGAAACCATGAGGCTTAGTGTTAGGTCCCTATAATTCTAGTGTATACCCATTATTGTTATTTTTATTGTATCCCCCTTATTGTTATTGTTAATGTAACCCCCATATTGTTATTGTTGTGCCCCATAGAAGCCCACTATTGTTATTTTTGTGCCCTTACATTATTATTGTTATGTAGGCTTTAATCATAGTGTGACCCCTCATACTCCTATATATAGGAAGGACGTCCTGTCATTTGTATCATCCAAGAGTTGTTCATTTATGTAATGTGAAAGAGGTTTCCCCATTGAAGTGACTAATCTTTAAGTCTTTGATCTATCTTTTCTTCTATTTTGTGTGCCAGTTGCATAACATTTGGTGTCAGAGCTTTGGATTATAGGGTTTCATTGCTTCAAACATGCCATCTTGGAATTTTTGGTATAATGTTTTTTATACGAAGCTTCAGAAGTTGAAATTTTAAACAAATGGAGCCAAAATCTTGGTTAACTTGTAGAAATTTCAGATCTTGGTTCACAATATGTTTTCAGATATGGTCCAAAGAAGTTAGGGTTTTTACATGCTCCAAAATTCAATCTCAAACAAGTGAGTTAGGGAAAATCGTTATAAATTTCATTTAAAGCATCAGATTTGAATTCCATAAAATGTTATTGAAATTGCAAGGACTATAGTTTCTCTTGTATCAATTTCAAAGCTGAAGGTTGAAACATGGACACGTGGCATCCCGTACAAGTTTGCTATATTGAACCAGTCCATAATCAGAAGTTTGTGGGGAATTTAGCATAACTTTATATTGAAGAATCAAATATATGTCTAACTTGTGGCATTGGAAATAAGACTTAGAGGCATATCTTAGGAATATATTTTAAACCTTGGAGATTCAAAATTATAGAGATATAATGGTTTCTATATCGAGCTCCTAAAAATCAACAAAAAGGTGTGTAGTTTTTTTATATTTTTAATAATTTAAGTTTTAAAAATCAGTTTGAAGTGATCGAAAGGGCATAGTGAAACATATATATCATTATTTGATTCCAAAATGCATCCAAACAAAAAAAAATATGGACAAACCTAATAAGAAACCAAAAATCTCTACTATGATGCATGAAGAAGAGGAAATGCAACATGATATATCAAAATTACGAGACCAAGTGCTAAAAATTTCACTCTTGCAAAGAGTAACCAAAAATGAACTAGAAGCTAAGGTGGATGTTTTAGAAGCAAAAATAAAAGGAAACATGGAAGGTTTGAAGGATGGTTTAAAAGCATATATGGAAGTTTTTGAAGTAGACACAGACACGATGAATCTCAAATTGGAAGGGTTGAAAAAGTTGTTGCAAGAAAGGCTTCCCAATGGCAACAAGGTAATCCATGAAAATCATGATAAGGATAAAAGGAATATGAATTATGATTTTAGAGACTCCAATATTTGGTTTAAGACCGACCACATTCAAAAAATATTGACATGAGGAAGTTTGATCGCAAGGATCCAGTAACATGGATACTATAGAAGGAGCAATTTTTTAATCTACATCATGTGCCACACACACAAAAGGTACGCAATGCATCTTTATATTTAGAACAAACTCAATTCTTTGGTATCAATATCTATTTTCTCGTAATTAAATTGTCTCTTTGATAATTTTTGTGGAAAAATTGGTAGCACATTATGAGGATACAAAGAGAAATACCTTTTTTAGCCAATTGATTAATCTCAAACAAAAGGGTTCAATGACGGAGTAGATTGAGGACTTCCAAAGATTGAATATCAAGGTAAATGAAATTCTAAAGGAGCATAGGATTGATGTCTTCATAAGAACTTTAAAGGATAACATCCAACATGAGGTTCACCTTTGGGAATTTGATTCATTGGAGAAGGCATTCAAGGTGGCAAGAAAAGTTGAAAGAAAATTATGGCAACAAGGAAGTATACCACTCACTACTACAAAGATGGAAGTGTTGCTACTCATAGCCTCCCACAACCTACAAGGTTGAAACCACAACAACTAGAGGAAAAAAGATGAAAAGGGCTTTGTTACAGTTGTGATAGCAAATACACTGACGGTCATAAGTGTGCTAAGAAGAAATTATTTTACATAGATTATGAAGAGGAGGAAGAGAAGGAACAAGAAACATCAAAATAAGAGGATCTATACTAGGAACTAACCCCAAATAAAGAATACATGAATATTACCATATATTGTAATGCATTGGCATGAATTAACACTGCTAAAACTCTCAAGATAGAAGGATATATCAAGAAAAAAATGTAAGAGTGTTGATTGATTCTTGTGGTACCCATAATTTTATTCATTGTAAGATAGCCAAGGAATTGAATTTATTTCTATATCCAACACGAGAGTGTCAAGTGATGGTTGAAAATGGAGGAACTATAAATTGCTCAGGGAAGCGTCATAATGTCAATTTAACCATGGGGGGATATTGTTGATATTTGCAATAAGAATGTTAAATATAACATCTAAAAATTTTGATTTAATTTTTCTTTGAATTAAATTGAAAATAAAATTGTAATTATATTATCATAGAAAATTGTAATAGTTAATGAAATTAAATTGACTTAATTGACTTAGGAAATTCGAGTTGGAAGTCTATCTAGATTCATGTAGAGTGATCCCTAAATTTTAGGGGCCCAGCTTGAGTTCTTTTGAGTTGTAATTAGATAAACTAGTCTAACTGAGTTATAGTTAGTTAAACTAGTTATAATTGTTGGAGGAACTAGTAGGAGTCTAGTAGTAGGAAAGTGAACCGGTGTATCCTCAGTGCCACAACAATTAACTAAAGATTCACTAATAAATAACTCATGCATGTCAATTAAGAGGAAGATCCAGTTGAGATTAGATTTCAGGGAGTACTATTAGTTGTATAAATTTTCGAGTTGTACAGATGGTGGATGTAATCAATTGAGGGCATATGTTTGGATTGCAAAGCTATGAAGAGGGAATTTCCAAATTAAATGCAGGCTAATTCCCTTAGGGATTGCATAAGGAAGTAGTAGCTTGAAAGGCTAGTAAATTGGCTAAGTGTTGGCCAGAGTCAACCTAGGAAGATGAGAGTTAGATTGTACTAGTTGTTATCACTCAGGTTGTTCCCTGCTTCCTAAAGGGAATACGGCCGAGGTAACCACTGACCAATCTTTTAGCTACAAGTCCTAGCCTACCTGCAACCAGAGAGGGCTCTCTCTTTATAGTTTAGCTTTGTTTGATGAATGTTTTAGGCTAGTTATGATGCACTGTTTGTTTGAATTTGGTGGGTTGGTGAATTCAGATAAAACTGAGATACAGATTATAGGATTGTTTGTTCCATTGGGCAATGGAGTTGAGATATTTGTGCTTGTGAGAGTGGATTTTATGAAAACAAAGTGTTGCTGCAGAGAAAGTTAGGCATAAGTGAAACAATTTATCAGGTTTATTGATGAAATTATGGAATTAGTGAGTGAAAGGCAGTTAAGAATCTTTCACTATGCTAACTGAAGAAACATGAAGGTATTTCTTAAGAGCAGTTAAGAATTCTTAAACAGTATTCAGCATGACAGGAAAAGTTCAGACATGAGCAATTAAGAATTCATATCTATGGCTAATCCAGAAGAAAACATATTTAGAAATAGAGATTGAGCATAGGGTGTTTGAAACAAATCCTATGCTATTCTTTTTCTCTACTTACTAAGATTATGAAAACATAAGAGTTATGAAATACACACGAAACACATACACAGTTAGGAGAAACTTATCGATTCAGCAAATGAAACAGGAATTCTACAACAAAATAGAGCTTTACATATCCATCTTCAGACAGCGTTGGAACCAGAAATCTCCATCAGCAATTTTTATTATCAAAAAGTCTTCAGAATACAACAAAGCTCTCCAGAAAGAATTACACTACAACCGACCCTCAATGCGTTATAAGAGGGGATATATATACAAAAATAGGGTATAAAATATCTCAGTAGAGATTTATGGTGCAATAAATTGCACCGAGTTATGGTGCAATAAATTGCACCACCAACTCTCTTACAAAAAGTAAATGACAACATAAATATAGCTTTTAATGCTGAGGTAGCCGATATTTTTCTGTCAGACAGATTTGACTTTATGGCTCTGGAAAGTAGGTTGTAGCAGTGCCTTTAACTCTGCGTTAATTTAGCTTGTTGTCTGGGTGCATTGCTGAGTCATCTGTATAGCCACTTGTTGTACCTATATGCTGATCTGCCTGCTGACCTGTCTGCTGACCTTAAACTCTGATTTTTCTCCAAAAATGCAAAAAGCAAAGTGGAATTATCTGGGCAAAATCTCCAGCATTGCTTGCCACCAATCAGCTAGGGGTAGCTGATGCTTCCTCATTTTTGCCGTTGTTTCATCTGCCTCTGTATGTCTATAAAAGTTTGGAGGGACTTCGAATAGATGATTTATTTCATGTTCAATTAAGAACAGATTTTCCAGCTTGTCAAAGAGGGATTGTCCAGAGGGAGGCCCTGCTTCTTCTGTGGAGCTGCTGGATGCAGTGATCTGGTTTTCAACATAATTTTTGATCCTTGTCATATACTGATTATATGACAGCAGTTGTCCTATGCTAGTCACTAGGCTTGGCAGTCCTTTGTCCTGTAAAATAGCCATTTTAGCTCTAAATTCATCTATTTCTGCCTTCATCTCCTGACACTTCCTCTCCAATGTCTGAGCAAAATTCCTTAAGGTCAATACCTTTTTGGCTGTGAGGATTGTATCTGTTCTGTTTCTTATTTGTAGAGCAGCCAGTTCCTCTCTAGTGCGGTTATTTAGGAAATGAATCATTTTAGTGGCCTGCTCGGGCATGATTCCCAGGGCTCTCCTGGCTCTCTGAATCTCCACATGAGCTATTTCTATTAGTTCCACTTGTTCAAAAATTGCCTGAATGGACCTCCATTGGTCCTGTATAGATTGGCCAATTTTGGCCCAAATAATCTTCTTTATTTCTGCTAGGGTTTTACCTAGCATCAACTCTTTTTATAGAGTTTTCACTTTGGCCTCCAAGGCCTTTATTTCTCTTTGCTTTTCTTCCACTGTCATCTTTGATTTGTCATAACTGGCCTCCAGCTTGGCCAGTTTTTCCTTGGCAATATTTATTTCAGTGACTTAAGTTTCCATCTCTTTAACAACCTTCATCAACTCCTCCATGCCCATGCTGAATTCTGCTGCTGCTGTTGCTTCTACTATTGCTCCTGTTGCTGATGTAGCTATAGTAGGTGTTGGAACAGTAGGAGGGGCTGCTGCTGCTTGTGTTGGAGGGGCAGGTTCAAGATTTGTTGAAGTTTGAGGGGGCTGGGAGGCTGATTCCCCTTGCTTGTCCTGCAGAGCTTTCTCTAACTCTGCCTCCATTTGTAGTATCCTTTGGTTCATGACCAGCAACAGCTCCATGGCATTATCCACCTGCTTCTCTTGTGCTAGCTCTGTTGTTTCAGGATGGATGGTAGGAGGCAATTTTGCCTGTCTTCTCAATGCAGCAATATCATCCTCTTTCTTCTTTATAAGGGCTCTAACACCCTTTGGGTCCTTTGGGTCATGTCCCAAATCTACAATTATATCCTCCAGAGTCTTTATTATGTTCTCTTTTGAATAGGAGGACAGCCTTTCATAATCAAGCTGCCTGTTGGTGTTATTCAAGGCTTCTTTTAGCTGATGGGCCAGCATTGCGCTGTCAGCAAGTGTTGCATACACCATCTCCCCAGTCTGTTTGTGTAGCTCAATCTGATCCATGGGGTGTATGTCTTTAGCAAAGACCTCTAGGTTTGTCCTGTAGTAATCTGTTGTGGTCTTTGGATGTGGTACTTTGGGCTTCAGATGAGTGCAGATAATCTTTTCTTCCTTTAGATCATAGGCAACCATTAATCTTTGCTTTTTGGCTCGGGTTGTATTCAGGAATTGCTCATAGAGCTGCACCATTAGCAACTCATTTTGTACCTTGATCTCTTTGAAGCCTTCTTTAACTGTAGCTGGCTTTTTGCCCTGTTGTGTGGAGGAGGACACCTCTATGGTCTGCTGCTGGGCCTGTTCTAGCTGAAATGAGCTAGTGGCAGTCTGTTGGCTTGTTTGCCTTTCTTTGTTGTGGCTTTCTGCCAGTTCTTCACTTATGTCTCCTTCTTCTGCCTCAGGGTCTACTCTCGGCCTCTTGGCCTCTGGTTGTTGTGATGACCCTGTT
>APFE030611817.1:0-62321 GCA_000404065.3 Pinus taeda | reverse complement strand
AGGAAGGGGATAACGATTTTTTATTGTTATCTTATTCAGTGCTCGGTAGTCAATGCACATTCTCCACGAGCCATATTTCTTTCTCACCAAAATGATTGGTGACCCACATGGTGATGTGCTAGGCCTGATGAACCCTTTTGTGAGCAACGCCTACACCTGACTCTTGATTTCAACATTCTCTAAAGCAAACAACTTGTACATTCCAATGTTAGGCAATGGAACATCTTGCTGCAAAATAATATCATGTACTATTCCCTTTTTGTGTGGCAGATCCTTAGGTTCTTGAAATAAGACATCATACTCTGAAACAACCTTTTTTATATCTGCTTGCTATTTAGCATTACAGCCCTCAAATACATTGGTTTTATCAGGTTTCTTTTCCTTTACAACCATTAGTAAGAATTGTTTGCATGAATTTATCATTCTTTTCATCTTCCCTGAGTTTATGAGAGTATAATTATTCTTGAGCTTGTGAGCTCTTACAAAGTATTCGATTTCATCTTTAACAAGTAGATACTTGTTCTCAGCTCTATAGAAAATAGCCTTTCTATCATACAAGTAAGGACTTCCTAAAACCATTCCACATATATCCAAAGGAATTACATCTAACTCAACCTCATCTACAAATGTTAACCCAAAAGAAAACTTGAGTTTGCACTGTCTAGTCACTTGTAGTTGTGCTTTATCATTCAACCATCCTAATGGGTATGGTTTCTTATGAGGTGTAGTTGCTAATTCCAATTTCTTTACAATTGCTTCAGAAATCAAATTTACTTGTGAGCCACTATCAAACAAAGTATCAATCTTTTGATATTTGGAAACAACTCGAATATGGAAAAGCTCATGTCTTTTTCTCTCATGCTCTTTATCAATAATAGATTGAGCAGAATTACTAGTAGATGCTTCAGAATTCTTACCTTTTATACTTGTCGCTGCAATGGCTGTTTCATCTCCCGAATTTGACCCCAAATCTTTCTGGATAGCTGCAACAGTCTTCTTCTTCTTGCCCTCAGACTTCTTAGGTCTCAGCTCTGGATGCAGAATCCAACAATGCTCATCATCATGCCCATCCTTTTTACAGTGAGTGTATGAAGCTTTGCTTTTTTGTGCAGTGTTAGCCTTCCTTGCTTTCCACTTCTGCTTTCTTTTTTCCTTGCTCTTGCTTGCAGTGGGTTGGGATGGTCCCCCAACTTCTGGATTTCCATTCTTTCCTCTAGCTTCTAGATGAGTAGCTTGTACAGATACCTCATCTATACTAGTGGGATTAAACATGAGGATAGTGTGCTTCATGTAGTTGTGTAAACCACCAATGTACTTCAACAGAGTCTCAGGTGAGTCTAATGAGATTCCTAGAATCAATGCTCTCTTTCTAAATTCTTGAGTGTACCCTTGCACACTTTGCCCTTTCAACTGTTGAAGAGTTTGCCAACTCATCATGGCTTGTTGCATGTAGGCCAATGGATAGAATTGCTTCTTGATTTCAGAAACGAAGTCACTCCAAACAGAGATAGTCTTACCATGTCTTTTCATGTCAGCTTGGGTTTTGCCTTCCCACCAAACCAAGGTAGTGCCTCCTAGGCGTAGGCTTGCCAGCTGAATTTTGCTCTTGTCTGAATCAAGGTTCTGTACTCTGCAATACACATCAATTTGTCTAATCCAATTGTCCAACTTTTCAGCGTTTAACTCTCCATCATATATAGGCAAGTCAAATTTAACATCTAGCTTGATCAAAGATGCTTTCTTATTATACACAGGGCTATTAGGAGGTGTGAGGAAGTTTTCCTCTTTCCCTTTTCCTTTTGAGTGGTCATGGGAATGAGACTCATCTTCTTCTTTGTCTTGTTTAGAACCTGATGAATCTTCATCCTTATGCTTTTTAAAGTCCCTATACATTTCTTCTACCATAGACTATAGTTAGGAAACTTTCTATGAATTGAGGGTCTGGCCCCAGAACCTTCATCTGACATTGTCTTCCGAGGATAGACTCTCCCAATTTCAGGATTAGTTTCGACCAACTCTCCTTCTCCTAATTTGAGCTTTGATCTAGTGAGCGTTCAACAGCTAAATCAACACAAGCTTGTCTAACCTTACAACCTAAAGCTCTGATACCACTTGATCTGATAATCACCCTATGAGTGACCTCAGTTAAAGATTTATTAAATGAAGGTATTACAGACTCATGTGCTGGTGCGTGTTTATGTTATTTCAGCAACAGATTGATCATATTGCAAATACACAAACACTTGAAATGGAAAACAACAGAGAAATACAATAAGCAAATACAAGAACACAAGAAATTAATAAGGAGTTCACCCTATCCTCTAGGGCTAAATCTCTGGTCCAGCTCTCAGTGGTGACCTTGTTTTATTGTGTCTTGAAGCAGAGAATTACAATGAAGGAGCTCAATATGAGTCTCCTGAAACAGATTGGCTTGGCAGGGTGGTTCTTGGATTCCCCAAGCCACTAGAGTACATAGACTCTTTTCCTTGCCAGCTCTTTGTCCTCTCTGGTCTGACAAATCCTCTCAGGGGTGGCTTGAATCTCTCAAGCTCTCTGGTGCTCGACGCTGCCTTTGGTCAGTTCGGCCCTCTGTCTTCTTTCTGCTTTTTGCTTCACTGGTTCTTCTCTTCTTTGTCTTTTGTCTTCGGTGTTCCTCTCCCCGGTCCTTCTATTTTCTGTTCATGGCTTTAAGGCCATTTGGGCTCATGGCGGTTCGATTCCTCTTCCCCTCCGTCGATTCGCCTGCTACAGCTTCGCTTGGAGTTCCCTGTTTTGGCGTCATCATCGAGCTCATAGCGAGTGGCCACTTGTCCTCTTGCAAACTGCGCTAGCCTGCTTCATTGGTTCAATTCTTCGGTTACGTCGTGGAATGAGTCTTCCGCCACCTTGGCGGTCAAAGCAGACCTCAGATTCTTCTATATTGTAGCTTATTCCCTTGTTAAATCCGGTCTTACCGTTGGGCGCGATATCAACCGTTAGATCTGGATCCCCCAGATTCAATGCCATCCGCTCATTTCACGCGGTGGACTTGCTCGTCCGTTAGCGCACGATGAGTGGCAGTTTTCTCTCTCCTCCGCTGCCACGCGTCGGGCGCAGAGTGGAATCGCTCTTTTTGGACCAAAACTGCTTACTGCCCATGGATGCCTCCGATCAATACCGCCGATTTTGGAGCGGGTCCCGCCTTTAGCTCTTAGCCTTTTATCCCACGGTTTTCCCGGCTCCCACGCGATTGAGCGCTCGGGGCTCCTCATTTTCGAAGGTTTTTGCCCCGTTTCATGATCTGGGCTTCCCAGGGGCTAATTTCGCCTCCTACGCAATCTCTATGGGCCTTGGTCAGTGTGCTTTGACCGAGGTCCTCGTCGTTCCACGCTGGCTGCTAACTGCCACAGTTTTAGAGGTGTTTTTGTTCGCTGCTCTCAATTCTTTGAAGTCTGTCCCAACCTGGTACAGCCATGGTTTTTTCGATTATTCTTCATGGATCCAATTCGGATCAATGTAGGCAGGGTTTGAAGGCTTAAGTTTTGAGGCAAGAGAAGTGCATGAGTTCTCCTTCATTACCAGTGGCCGAATACAGTTCCAAGGGCAACGTATCATTCAACTATAAAGAACTCGATTTGGCATTAAAGTAGAGGGAACATATTGCTGAAAGGAAAGGGATACCATCATCCCTCATTTGTTGCAAATTGAACCACATAGGAGTTACCATGTGTAAGGAAATGTTTTGCTGATGGATCAGTTGAGTCCTTGGTAGCTGTAGTATACATTTTGTGGGCCGATTTCTACTCTAGAGGTTGCGATCATTAACTCTGGGCGTGGGCTGTAGAATTATTTTTAGTACATGTGCGTTGAAGTTGTTATTTGTAAGGAATGACGACCATGAACCTTGCTGAGCTTGCATAATGAGTAGTAGCTGATAAAACTTCAGATATTGTGCCCAGACTATAAGGAGACAACACTCGTCTTTCGTTGTTTCAGAATTGATATTTGTTACAAGTTATAACTGCTCAAACCAGGTTCAACTGTTCTTATCTGTTCACTGTACATTCATATTTCAAGTTGAGAAAGACTGATTATATTGGAATTATTACCATGTTGTCATCTATCAATATATCTTAATTTTCAGGGTTTGATATAACTTTATTTTTTTTTGAAGTCTGCTTGGTACCTTTGAGCACTGTATAAGTTGTTCTAAAAAACAAAAATTAAAAATTACACCTACAAGAATGTGCATGTAAATTGTTTGATGAAGTTTTTCATTGAGGGAAATTACCAGACTTCTAACTTTCAGTGGTCATTTTGGGTTATTTCTTAATTAGGATTTTACAGTGGTATTAGAGCATGTTCCTAGACAATTGTGGGGACTAAGGACAACCTGTTAGTGATGTCATGACAGAGGAAAGTCCTTTTAGAGGGATAACTTATAGGAGGAAATACACACATAGAGAACCCACTCCTATCAGAGAAGAAGATATTCCAGATGTTGAGGGTGAATAAACACCAAAGAAAGGGAAAGGGATAAAAGAAACATTTGAGATAGAAGAGCCAAACATGGTGATAGGGAAAAACAGGCCTTCAACAATTTTTTCAATGCAATAAATGATTTAGCTAAAGGCCAAAAGAAGATGGTAGACCTGATGAGAGGGTTGTCAAACAAAGGGGCTTCCATTGGAAAGGAACTCATGAATGGAGAAGGGTCGAATAGTGCAGAGGGCAGTGAGGCCTGTACTACTACACAGAGCCATTCACTCTCATTTAGCAAAACACCCAGACGAAACATGCCTTAGTTCTTACATGAGACAATAGAGGACCAAACAGAGCTGTCTAGTCAAGGGATCGCTTATGCAGATTATTTGGAGGAATATAAAACATTGGGACGTGAGTTCCAGGCTGCCATGAGTTACGCTGATTTTTGCCACCTTCAGTTGAAGATCAAGCCCAAAACATTTGAAAAATCCTCGGGGCAGAATAATGAGCTGCAAAAGACATTGGGGAAAGTGACCATCCCTTGCTTTGATGGGTCATCCAAATACTCACCTCGCATGGGTACAAAAAGTGGATACATATTTCTAGTTGCTTCAGATGATCGAGGAGGATGCTACCAAGCTAGCCACATTACCCTTGGATGGCGAGGCCCATGAGTGGTGGTACCATGGATTGGCGACTATGGGTCACAACAGCGTCACCTCATATATTGAGTTCACTCAAAGACTCATTGTGCGATTTGACAGAAAGGACCCAAAGCTTCATTTTAGAAAGATGGCACAACTCAGGTAGACAGGCGGTTCGAAGATCTACATTTTAGAGTTTTAGAGACTAGTAGTTATGGTCAAAGATAGCTCAAAAGCCAGATTGGTGATGCTATTTGTAGAGGGGTTGTCAGAGCTCCTACATGGATGGGTCAAAGGCTTTGAACCCACTACTCTTTGTGCGGCAATTAACAAGACTAGGGATATGTAGACGTCGCTTCTAAAAGCAAACTCACTTGTAAATCCTCTTTCCCTCAGAAGAGTAAAGAGGTCAAGCCCTTTCAGAAGGAGTGGACCGAGAAACCAAAGGTGGATGAGGAGACCCGGAAGGAGTTAAGAAAGAAGAAGCTTTGTTTCAACTGTCAGGAATCTTGGGCACTGGGGCACAAGTATACAAGTAAGGACAAGGTGGGCAAGTTTCACTCTATTTAGGTGTACTCTGAGAGCGACAATGATGATGGAGATGAGGAGTTGACGTAGGGACATGTACAAGGACAAATACATCAGATAGTTGGAGGTGAGACTTCACATGTAGAGGGAAACACCCCTATCATTGCATCTATGTTAGGATATCATACTTTGTCAAAGGGGTTTTGGCAAGACACAAGGTGACGATATTGGTTGATAGTGGAGCTTCCCACAATTTCATAGATGCAGCCATGGTAGAACGAAGAGGGATTGCTACTGAGGAGTTTGATGGTTTTGTGGTTGCCAAACCTGGTAATCATCAGATGGACTATAATAGATACGTCCCCAAGCTGCAACTAACTATGGGTAACTACATAGTGATTGAGAACTTCTTCGGGGTGGATGTATTAGACACCAATGTGGTGCTAGGATGTCGGTGGCTATACTATATTGAGAAGTATACTACAAATCAACAAAACATGGAGATGGAATTGAAAGATCTAGTAAACGATAGAAGGGTAGTTCTGATGGCCATGCATCAGTACCCACCGAGGCTAGGATCATCCTACCGCATGGAAGAAGTATTGAGGCAGGGTGATATTGAGTGGGTGGTTAAGTGCTTTATTACCAATAACAAACAACTAGACCAACCACGACAACACCCCGACGACATTCAGGTATTGCTTTGTAAACACCAGAATGTTTTTTCTAACATTCCTCGAAGTAGACCACCTGGCAGGGGTTTTGAGCATGTTATAAAATTGGAGGAGGGTGTACATGGTAATCATTACCAACCCCTACCAACATCCCAAGGTTTACAAAGATGAAATTGAGAAGGCCATCAAGGAGTCGTTGAGGTTGGGTCACATTTGACCTAGCTCTAGTCCTTTCGCTTCTTCAGTGGTCATGGCTAAGAAGGGCGGTACCTTGCAGATGTGTATTGATTACTGGGCTCTTAAGAAGAGAACAATCAAGAACCGGTATTGTATTCCCAGTATAAATGAGTTGATGGACGAATTGAGAGGAGCCAAATATTTTTCGAAGATGAGCTTCGTTTGGGTTACCATCATATTCGAGTTTGGGAGTAGGAGATCCCGAAGACAACTTTCATGTGCCACTGTGGACCCTGTTACTGCTCAAACTAGCAGGGATCCTAGAGGGGCACTTGTAGGTCAAGATCAACAATGAAGCTAAAGCCCACTGTCACCATAAGTAAAGCTTCCTACTATTTACGGATTTTCACCGATGGGAGGAGACCCGATAAATAGAGAATCACTTTTGAAGGATAGACTCAAGAGTGATCTCGATGATCCTTTCCTAGGAGAGACTCAAGAGTGGGACTTGCTTGCTTCTTAAACAAGGTGCAAGGTTCTCTAGGATAGGGGAATAGGGATTTGATGGGTTGGCTTAGGGAATGTGACCTGCAAAGGAGATTCCTAGACCCTAAAATCCTTGTGGAACTTGTTCTCCCAGGTGGTTTTTGAAGAGTTGACTTGATGAGATATGGGACCACACGGGACCAAGTGGACCTAGGTTAGGTCAAGAGGAGGGAGTTTAGCAATCAATAATGATCTTGACCTAAATAAGGAAGAGAAGGGGATCAAAGAAAGGATCTTCCCTTAAAGGTGCTAAAATGATCCCTATGAGGTACTAGTCTAGGGAAACCTATAGCAAAAATTAGCCTCAAGGCTAGGGCTTGGGATATCTCACATTCCCATTTTCAGAATTCCTTCAAATTTGGAGGAGACCTAGGAGACTCACCAGCACAAAATGCCCTAGAGATCGAAGTTTTTCTATGGGTAGTTTGTCGGGAAAATGATGCTCTAGGATCCCCAATGTGGCTAGACCTAGAATAAAAAGGAAATGTAAAAAAATGTTCTTAAAGTGATCACCTTATGGTAGACCAATGCCTAATCCTTCGGGGAGATTGAAGTCAACAAGAATAATGAGAATGGACTTCGTTTCTAGGTCAAGGAGGCTTCAAGGACTACTTCACTTAGCATTAGGGCAAAAGAGAGTGATCTTTAACCTTTATACTTCAGTTTGCAAGATGAGATGGCTTATCAAGATGAATTCAACCAAAGAATTATCCCTAGGAAAATTCGTTCAACATACATGGCCGATACATAAAGAGATGTTATCTAGAAACAATAATTCCACAATTTTGCAATAATGCATGCAACAATTAGCCCTAGTATAGCAAAAATCCCATTATGAATGCATGTGACAAAGTAAAAGAAAGAATAACATTAAATTTATATGTACATGTAAGAGAATATATCCAACCATCAACAAATTGCCAATCAAGAAGCTCCAAGACACGAATAGATAATCCAAACAACAAAATTCATTCCATGCTCCAAAATTTTATCCACCAAGAAGGAATAGCGAAAATCTATAAAGAGATACAAGTCCAAACCAAGTGATGATGCTAAAATGAATTCACATCACTTGTATTTATTCACTTCTAATGAGATTGATTTAGCTAATTAGGCCTACATTAGCCCCTAAAATAAAATAATGTGCAAAATAACTAACTTTTGGTGACAAGCCCATCAAACTAGCTCATAAACGAAAGAATAAGCCTCTCAAGAGGTCAAATGATCAATAATACATGTCGTTGGGCCTTCTAAGAAGCCTGATGAAGTCCATAAGTGCCATAATGATGAATCAGACTCCCAAAAGTAGTGGAAAAGGGGTTGGCCCCTTGTTCTCCAAATAATAAACTTGTGGTGCTCCAAATGGGCGTGGGGGCACATAAGTAACCTCATGGGTCTCCAAATAGATCGAAGATTCCTGTACACCATCTATAAGGGATCAGATGATGGTGTAAGTGATGCCACATCAACATACAGGTCTTGGGTCATCTGCCAAGTGCATGGTACAATTGGGGGGTCGACTGGGCATGGTGAACATGGTGCATCTTCCTCGTCCAATAGGTGAATCTCGAGCAATCTGTGAACATCTCTGGGGATCCATGGAATGCTGTCTATTGCTGTGGAGGTCCATGGCTCTCTACACACACCCTACATGTGCCAATGTAGCCCTCTAGAGGGTTGGATCCCATATAGGGAGACCAAACTCAAAATGGAGACCGTTTGCAATCCTGCATAAGATCCAATGCGTCCCCTAGCCTTCTAGTACAACCAATTATTTAAAGGAATCGATTTAAAGAGCTTACAAACCATGGACAACAAGTAGGCACTTCATAATGGCATGCCCTTCCATGGTGGGATTTGGCATGTGCTAATGTCTCCGAGCTCCAAAGGGGGTTAACCAAGTATCCTATTAGGTGGTTTCTACCTTTAGAGGGAATAGTATGTCCAAGATACATCCTTCAAAGGGTGGTGGTGTGTGATAAAGAGATGAATGGAATAGGGAATGAGAGGGGCAATCCTGGGCCACATGTCGGGGTACAAGGGTAGCTAATAAAGGGAAGCACACACTTGGTTATATAATGTGTAGGAAGGAGCAATCATGGTGCACGAGATACCCCGCTTTATATGCCTTTTGGATTTTATGATTTTTCTCCGAGTAACTGCTTGGGGCTCAAAGAATAAGAGCATGATGTGTAAGGTATAGCAGTGGATACCCCTTTTAAGGTAGGGTGGTTCATTTCCCACCAGGGGTTGGGACAATCATGGGTTCCAGAATGATAAAGGAGGCTCATCTAGGGCCTATAGGAACCAAGGTAATTGCCATGGGTATGGGGTAGAGCTCATGCATTTGGCTTTTGCCCACGTGCTAAATGTGTTTGCCCCGACCATCTTTTGCATTTTGTGGTACATTTTCCTGTCGAATGTGGCCAATTATGCTTTTGCTTTTCTTTTCAGCTGCATCAATCTTCGGGGCATCATTTCAACCCTGATCCAAGGTGTTGGCAAGGGGAAGGGGAGGCGAACCCTATGTGGACCAATGTTATCAGAATCGATCCAGTGATCGAACCGAAAAGCCTTGTGGACCGGGAACTGGTAAAAAACCGGTTTACCAAAAACACATAAATATTCATATTTTAAAGAAAAACATATATATTCATGTGCATCCATATGAATCCAAACCATTTATATACAAATATGTAGAATTTCTCATTTCCATAACATGTAAGGGTGCACATAACCAAAATAGCATCGAGTGCAATCCATCTCTAAACTGAAAATACATCAACAAATAGGCTCTAAATGACCTCTAGCATCCAAAAAGAATCATGCTACAACAAATTCCTACATATCATCAAAATTATTGCATATATTGGGGTCTTCACCATCAATATAACCATTTATGCATTAAAACAAGAGAGAAAAAATGTAGCATGTCATGTCAAGATATTGTTTGAGTGATGGGTACATCTTTAATAGAGTCATGGTAGAGGAGTTCGACAACCAATGCCATTATCATCAAAGTACATAGAGGGCTTGGTGCTCTTTATTAAATACTAGCTCCATACCCTCATACATGAGAAAATCCAATGGAAATGTTGCAATCCCCTCAATCCTGAGACCTTGAAAAACTATTAAGTCTGTTGGATTTTGAGTGAAATCTAAATTTCTATTTTCTCCATATGAAATCCAATGGGGTTGGAACTACTCTCAAACATCCCGAGTCATTTCATGGTAATGTTAAAAATTTAAGTAAAAGGGTGAAAATGAAAATTTAAGGAAAATGTTACTTTTAAGGAAAATGTCAAGAATTTAACATTACCATGAATTGCATAACAATAGCAGCCATAGGCTTGATTAGTAGGTTGAGGGCCATAGGCTTGAATATTAGGTTAGCCTAGGGGAGAGTAAGAAGTGTGCAAACTAACTAAAAAATAAAAAAATAAAAAAATAAAAAATAAAAAAAGGCAATTTTGTTTTGCACAAAATCGGTTCTGAACCAACTGGTTCGGTACCGAACCGACCTATTCTAGTTCAGAGGCCCGTTTGAACCCGGTTCAGACTGGTTTTTGGCCAAAAACGACTGGACCGATCGGCTTCACCGGTTTCGGTCCAGTTCTGATAACACTGATGTGGACCTAGGTGGGAAGAATAATGAATGGGGCTATAATGAATGGAAGGGTTGCCGTTGTAATGTATGTGGATGAGGGAGCGGGACCATGCAACTAAAATCTGGGTTTCCCATGTAGTACCATCCTAAAATCCAAAGGTCAGTAAAAGAGATCCCACGGGACTAAGATCCAAGGGTAGCATCCAAAAGAGGTCTAGGGGACAGAAGCACAGACCTAGCCCACTCTTTTGGCCCAATCTCCCCATTAATCCATGCCCAAAAGTGGTGTCCATGCTAAGCAAATTGCAATACTCAATTACTAAATGACAAGGCATACCTTTAGGTTCAGGAGGCCTACCTTCAAACATATGATCATGACAGATGGGTGAGGGACCACGTGGTTGGCTCAAGTGGCGGAGAAATGGCACAACGAGCTAGTTGGTCATTGCAAGGGGCTGCGACTGAGGACCATCTTGGAGAAAATTTTCTCTTAGGGATATCACCCATAAAATGGTGGGTAACAGGTCCTACAAATTCTTGGTTATGCCATTTGGGCTAATCAACGCTCCCACAACTTTCTAGCCATGCATGAACGATGTGTGTAATAAATAGTTGCGAAAATGCTTGTTGGTTTTCTTTGATGATATATTGCTCTACAACAAGATGTGGGAGGATCATTTGATGCACTTGAATGAGGTGTTAGGGATTCTGGAGGTGCAGGAACTATATGCAAAGGAGTCCAAGTGTGAGTTTGGCATGACAAAGATTCTCTATTTGGGGCATGTGATTGGGAACGATGGAGTTCAGGTCCACCAGGAGAAAATTCGATCAATCATCGAGTGGCCCACCCCAAAGAACGTGACAGAAGTGATGAGCTTCCTTGGCTTGTACACCCACTATAGGAAATTTGTTAAAGGGTTCTCATAGCTAACAACACTTCTAATAGACCTCACCAAGAAGGGAGCCTTCAGCTGGTCAAAGCAAGCACAAGAAACATTGGAGAGGATGAAGGAGGTGATGAGTACGTGCCCCGTGCTTGCAATACCAGATTTCACCCAGTTATTTGTGTTGGAATGCGACGATTGGGGGATGGGGATAAGAGTAGTTCCTATACAAAATCATCACCCCATAATGTTCGAGAGCCGCAAACTGAGAGATTATGAGCGACACTATTTGATTTACGATAAAGAGATGTTAGCCATCATGCATGCATTGGCCAAATTTAGGCAACATCTGGTGTGGAACAAGTTCTAGGTAAGGACATATCACAATAGCGTGAGGTTCCTCATGGAACAAAAGGAACTAAGTGAGAGGCAACAAAAGTGGACTAGTAAACTGCAGGCTTACTGTAGAAAATCCATGAAATTTTGATCTGCTAATATGAGCAATCTGAAATAAAATTTCTTCTCACATAAACACAAAATTTCTCTACTAGATGCAGATGCAACAGAATAGGATAAAAAATAAAAGCATAGTCACACAATTCAAAAACACAGACTTGTTTAGGAAACCCATATGGGAAAACCCTCTGCTTCTTTGAGAATTTTATTGCTAGAAAAACTAACCAATAGATCTCTTACAAAATAATTGTTTCAATGAAAAAACACACTTGTCTTCCTTGCTTGTTCTAAGCTTGAAACCCTTGAAACACTGTTGATCTCTACTGCCCTCTACCAATTTGTGCACAAGATTCTCTTGCACACTCTTCCTCTCACAAGCTCCACGTACAAACTCGTGTTTCCTATTGCTTGGTCTCACCAACTCTTGCTCACCAAAACAATGATTAAACGTGTGCCTTTGTTCCTCCTTTTAAAGGCAATTTCAAATGGTTAAAATGAGTGAGTTTTCTCATTAAGGAATGATTTTGTGATTGATTGAGTAAACATGTGTCAACTGCTCGTGCAACTTGTCCTATTTCAAGAACTTGACTTTCAATTTCAACACATCAGTGAACTGCATCCTAACTTGTCCTAATTTTAGGGTTTTATTCCTAAATTATAGGAACTCTTCCTAATTTATAGGGAATCTCCTAAATTTTAGGAACTCGAATCATGCACAAGAAGGATCTCGTTTTGGCTCCTATCATTAAGGCACAAATCAAGGAACCCTTTTCTTGCTAATATTTTCAACACTCCCTCTTAGCGAGGAAGGTGTTCTTGGAAGAACCTCGTCCACTTGGATCTATCTTCAACTCTACCAAGTTCTCCGCTACCTCAATTGCTCTCTCTGAAATAAAAGACTTCATTGCTTTCTTCTGTGGAACCTGCTTTGAAGATCTTTTCTTTCCCACCATGCTTTCTGACTCCACCCCTTTAGTCATAAGTGCCATGTACGCTATGTACCTGGGTGTTTGCTTCTTGATGCTAGGATACTCAACCCTCTTATGATCTCCCTTAATCAAATCCTCTGCCCACTTGGCTCAACCTTTCCCTAAATTGGAAGTCTCTGACTGAGTGGCTGCCTCCACTCGCCCAGGGCTATGGTCCTCATCATCATCATCCTGTTGGTCAGCCCAACTGCCAATTAGATTAACCTGAAACTGAGATACTGGCTGAGTCTCCATCTTGAGAGCTCTACCTCGCTCTCGCTCACCCTCCACATATCTACTTTAAGAACTCCCTGCCTTGCTGCTCAAGGCTGCACCTGTCTCTACCTGCAACTTGTAGAGATTCTTCACCCTCACACCTATTTGCTTCTTACATCCAAAAGCTAAATGTTGGAGGTACGCCTTACCTTTGCTAAAGATGACATCATATCCCTTGTCCTCAAGGGTAGCTATCGAAACAAGATTTTGCCTCAATCCTAGAACATAGAGAACATATCTTAGATGAATAGGATTACTTGACTCCCTCTAAAAGGTGATAGTACCAACTCCTCTATTTTGATACTGACCATCATCTCTTAGCTCAATCTGAAACGACATGGCCTTCTCCTTAAGGTGGCTAAAACTCTTCTTATTCCCGGTCATGTGGATGGAAGCCCTTGAATCAATATACCATATACTGCTATCTACTGAGCTTGCCATGCAAGCAATCAATGAGAAATCTTTCTCGAACTGAGCAGAAAAGTTATCTACCTCCACTGATGCAGCAACATGATCCTTCCCGCCCCCTTCTTCTTACCAAGACACTTAGAAGCATAGTTTCCAAACTCATGGCAATGAAAGCACTTGATCTTGCTTAGATCCTTCTTCTTGCCCTTCTGATTGGATTCTACCTCTCCTTGGCCCTTCTTGCCCTTAGCATTGCTACTCTTGCCTGCCACGAGACAATTCTCCTCGTCCTGTCATAATTGATCTCCCTTCTGTGGTTCCTCTTCGTATCTCTTCCTGTATGGAGTTAGTCCAAAACCTTTCCCAATTTGGGAAGTTCTCTCTCCCACTATCAACATCCTGGAACCCTTTCCACGGCTTGTGAAGTCCAAGTAAGACAAAACTCACAAGATCATTGTTGGGTGTGACTTTTTCCTTGTTTTCTGCACTTTCTTTCCCCAGTTTTGATCTTCTTATCCTCTAGGCCCATGAAACTTTACATGATTAATAACCATTTTTCTCATTTTATACAACCTATTCCACTGTCATGTTATTTTTGCCATATTTTGCTGAATAATATGATACTTTATTCCTTTTTGTGGCTAACTGGGGTGAGCATTGGAGGAGTATTTTGGAAGCTCTCCTCCTTTTTAGGTTTTGCTCGCGGGAACAAGGCTATGGAGTAAACATGCAGCGTGGATCGATTTCAGAGCAGGGTAGAGCAGTTCACTGTTACACCCTGTATGCTGTTACAAGTTGCTGTTACACTATGTGCTGATATAGAGGACCGCTGTTACACCAAGGGTGTTGTGGCCAATGATTGCTGTTACATCCCGAAATGCTATTCACTCGCAGGACGCTGTTGCACTGGAGCTGGCAAGTTGTGGGTACTATTCCACATAACAACTGTCGGGTGTTAGGAATTGTTTATTTTAGAAGCAACAAACCAAAGTAGTTGCAATCCTAACCAATATATCTGAGAAGTATTTGTATTTAGAAATAGGTTGTAACTACTTTTATTTTTGATCAGCATGAGAATCGTGAGATTCTCATGACTGTTCTATTCCTAATTTCGGGCATTTAGTAACTATAAAAGAAACTCGATTTCCTATGTACAAGGACGACATATAGAAAAACACTGTTACTCTGCTCTTGTAATTGTGAATTATTTTTAATATTAAATCAATACAGTGATGCTGTTACTGCTCTTCATTTGATTCGTTAATTAATCTCGTGTTATTCCGCGCCCCTGTTAGGGAGATAGGGCCCTCTTTAGCAAGGACTACAACGGTAGAAGTAGTGTACATTATTGTTTCTTTTATTGTCATATGGTTTTCTGTTGTTGCTGTACAAATTGTGAAATACATCTTGCTTCTGTTCCAGATTATATTATGCTGTTACACTGGTTTGATTAAACATAATGATAGTGACCAGCTGGTGTAGTCATTAGTTACTGTGGGGCGCGTCTTTACTCTGGTAATTGTGAAGTGTGATTTCAATTCTGTGGAGTGTTTTAATTTCTACATGAATGATATGATTTTTGCAATTGATTCAGCGACATCTTTTACTGTCCTTTTTATTTTGCATTCTTGGCTGTAGTGTATTGGCACAAACAGTGCGAATTCCATTGAAACAGCGAGACCTACCCTTAGGACCGAGGGACAAGGGGAAACTGAGGGGGGACATCAAACACCTGAGACGAGAGAGCACTTATTGGTTTATCAATTTCCAGATTCAGGTAGTGCGGTGAAACAACCAACCTTGGGGTTACTTGAGCCATCAATTACACTTGCAAGACCATCACAAGAACAGTTTGAAGAACACCTGTAACAACAAGGGTTAGAAGGATTAGCCATGGTGGAGAACAATGACAACAACGGTAAAACAGATGCTACTGTTACCACCTTTGAGTTCCCAATCGGGGATATTAGAGGCGAAACTCCTATGAAAAATGTTCCTCTATCATCTTTACTATCCTTCCAAGGGATGACTGTGGAAGACCCAAATACCTTTTTATTTGAATTTGATGTCTTATGCAGGAGTTATGACTATATATCAAATGCTCGGAAACTGAAATTATTTCCTGCTACTTTAAAAGGGGCAGCCTTGAGATGGTTCATGGGATTGGGCTCCGCTTCTATTCGAACATGGAGCGATATGAAGGAGACATTCTTATCAAAGTACCAAGACTATTGCAGAACCAGGGACTTAAGGGAGGAAGTATTCAGAATGACACAGAAGGAGGATGAGAGCCTGGAAGACTATGTAGAGCGGTTCCACTATAATCTACATAGGTCTAAACACAACGATTTAGACCATGAGACCTTGAAGACCATATTTATCAGAGGAATGAGGGACGACTGCCTTGACACCCTTAAGCTATTAGGGAAAGGGGATATATCGCAGGAACCATTAATTGAAATCGTAAAGCTCTGTCTAAGATGCCTAGAGGATCGTCTAAGGGGAGAAGCACAATTCGAGATGCTTCTGCCCGAATACAAAAATCTGCTGGAGGAGTAACTAGAGCAGAGATCGGGAATTTGTTCGAAAATTTTGAAGATCGATATCCTTAGTACTCTATCTGCCCAAATAACGACAACGTAGATCAAGAAGACACAAGCAGAAGTTGATACACCTTTGGCTATGTTTTGTTTGAATTGCCAGAAGAAGCATCCCTTGAGGGAATGCGAATTGAACAACATCAGCTTGTGCAATATTTGCGAGCTGGAACATTCGACAGGTCAATGTACGGAGCTTCCTGGACTAAAGGTAGTACTTAGAGAGTCAATCGAGGAGGTGCAATCCTCTTATTTCATCGCACCAAGGAGGCCATGGCAGCCACGACCTCCAGGTATGTGTCAACATTTTTCCTCTTTCAATTCGTGGAACAATGCATATAATACTCAGCAATATCCATGGCAATATCCTGCTCCTTCTTCAGCACAATTTCCTTCACCCTAGAACTAGTGGTCTCCATCTCCCTCTATCCAATATCCTAAATCTCAACCATACCCTTGGAACCAGAACTAGAGAGGAAATGCCCATAATACAACTTTACCTGGATTACCAATGCAACAACAACTACAATTACCTCATTTCCAAACTCCTGTTCCTACACTGCCTGTGCGACCCCAACTACTTGTGCAACCTAACCCAAACCCGAACAATAAAGCAGGTCAGGGCATAGAGGCTCCGACTACTTTCCAGACCTACCTTATTACCCCCGTGGGGCTTAATGAAATTTAATTGCAATCGGGTAAGGTAATTAAACCAAGTCACTCCCCTATCATTAGTGAGGAGGAATGTGAACCTTCCAGAGGAGATACCGTAGGCTTTGAGGCGGCTGTTGCACCTATAACAGCCGATACAGAGGAACTGTTACGTCTGTAACAGCCAACCTGTGAAGGACTATCACTCCTGTAACAGCCAACTCGGGAAAGCCTGATACACCTGTAACAACTGACTCGACTGCTATAACTCAGAATCCTCTGTATCCTCAGAGATTGACTGAGCCTGGAATGACTTCACAGCCCGAACCTAATTTTCTTAGGGAGTTGCAAAATTTGCATGTATGAATTCTTCTACTACAAGCCCTTAAAGAAGTACCTATTTATGTTAAAACAGTACGAGATTTGTGCATCAAGAAACCTGGGAGGAAGCCTAAAGACCCTGCCACCATACATGTGATGGGGAAATTATCTGAATTAATGTCTGCTCAGCCTCTTCTAACTAAGTATAATGATCCAGGGAATCCTATGGTTATTGTCTACATTAATGATAACTAACACATAGATCGATATTGGCGTTGCCATTAATGTGATGACAAAGGACCTCTTTACCACCCTAGGGCTACAGGGCATACTCCTACTGTACTTGAATTAGCAGGTAGATCCCGTGTTAAACCTGAGGGGGTGTTAGAGGACATAGTAATTACAATAGCTTCTTGGAGGTATCCGTTTGACTTTCTTATCTTACAACCCAAATCCAATTTGGGGGGACATCCTTTGATCTTAGGGAGACCTTGGCTGGCCACTGTAGATGCATGTATAGGCTGCAGATCTGGATCTATGGTGATCTCGGATGGCCAAGCTACAAAGAATCTTAATCTTTACCCTTCAAAACCAATTGTGGATTTATATAACCCTTGGTGGGATGAGTTTGAGCTCGAATAAGATCTTTCCCTTTTGCTCCTCACTCTGGGGAAAACTCAGTACTTCAAGGATGAGACAAAAGATGACATCATTAATGGTTTTATTAGTAACTTGCTTTCTGTCGCTTCCATTAAAAATTCGAATGAGGAAGATGAGGTAGAAGATATAGATTTTGAACAAATGAGAACCACTCCGAATACTGACAGCAGTCCAATTGAAATAGAACCATGAAAGTTTCTGAACATTAACCCCAACTTGACTACTGAGCAAAACTAGCTGCTGTTACAATTGTTACAGAAATACAGAAAGGCATTAGCATGGGACTATACGGATATGAAAGGGATCCACCCTAATCTGTGCACTCATCGTATTCATTTGAAGGATGGCTGCAACCCAGTCAGACAATCGTAGCGCCGCATGAACCCTGCATTGAAGGAGGTGGTGAAGGAAGAATTACAAAAACTCCTGAGTGCTAATTTTATTTATCCGACATCTGACAGTCAGTGGGTGTCTCCGCTTGTCATCGTCCCTAAAAAGAATGGCAAGTGGAGAGTTTGTGTGGATTACAAAGAACTCAATAAGGCTACTCAAAAGAACCATTTTTCTTTACCATTTATAGATCAGGTCCTTGATACCCTTTCCAGAAAAAAATTCTTTTCATATCTAGATGTGTTTACTGGCTACAACCAAATACAAATTGCCACAGAGGATCAAGATAAAACGACCTTTACTTGCCCTTGGGGAACTTTCGCATACAGAGTACTCCCTTTTGGACTCTGCAATGCACCAACAACCTTTTAGAGGCAAATAGTGGAGATTTTTTCTAATTTGTTGAATGACTGCTTTGAAATCTTCATGGACGATTTTACACCTTATGGAGATGCTTTTGAAACAACATTAGCTAATCTGGAAAAAGTGCTGGAACATTGTGTACAGACTAATGTTGCTTTGAGCATTGAAAAATGTCACATGATGACTGAAGGGATTGTGCTAGGACACTACATTTCTGCTGACAGGATCAAGGTAGACCCTGCAAAAATAGAGGTAATTTTGAAAATTCCAACCCTTAAGATGCAAAAAGAGTTACGTAGTTTCTTGGGGCATGCAGGGTATTACAAGAGATTTATAGATTTTTTTTTCAAAAATTGCATCGCCATTATTTTCTTTGCTCATGAAGGATGTCGAAGTTTTGTGGATAGGAAAGTGTGAGCAGGCCTTTTTGAAGCTGAAATGTTATGTATCTGCAGCTCCGGTTTTACAAGGACCTGATTGGGAATTGCGGTTTCACATAGCTATAGATGCATCTGATATTGCTAGGTGTTGTTTTGGGCCAACTAGTGTTAGGATATTCCGACACGTAGGAATAGTTAAGTATAACTTGGTCTAGCATAGAGTTAGGTAAAGTGTGTTTCTTTAACATGTACATTTGTAACTTACAATCCGACGGTCACGATATGTAGTGATCCAACGGTTCATTCTCTCCTCGGTATTACCGACACTTGATCCGTGGCTTGACACCCGATTGGTCAATGAATTCTATTTAAAGCGCATGGAGGGTCATTTGTAGGTTAACCGTGCATGAGAGAAGCTTATGTAAATTTTCATTCTTTTATTAATAAATTGCCTGTAGTAGCCACGTTGGCATGGGCCGTGGACTGTTTCCCTCTCTGAGGGTTTTAACCACGTCAAAATACTGGTGTATTGATTTGTGATCTGTTTGTGAGCGGTGTCCTTCTGGTGTTCTGTCTGAGGAACTTACCCTGTAAATTCCTACAAACCATAATCAACCATGTTCAACCATGGTCAAGCATGGTCCAATGTCGCATTGTGACAAGGATTGTCTCGATATGAAAATCAACCGTGCTCAACCACACTTATTTTAGTATTTCTAATAATTATGTTTGGGCTTTTATAACTTGGGTTTATAATATTATTCCCCTAGGTTTAATATTATATTATTCCCATGAGTTCATAAGCCCTTGGGGTTTTAGTATTAATCCCTTGGGTTTATAATATCAATCCATTGGACTTATTATTCCCTTAGGTTTATAATATCAATCATGGTCAACCATTGTCAACCATTGTCAATCATGTGGTTTTAGTTTAATACCTTGGGTTTATTTTTCACTTGGGTTCATAATATCAATCCCTTGAGTTTATAACATAATTCATGGTCAACCATAACCAACCATGGTCAATCATAGTCAGATGTCGCATTGTGATAGAAATCGCCTCCATATAAAAATCATAGACAATTATGGTCAACCATGGTACACCATGGTTGATCATTGTCAAAGATGTTTTATATAATCAAACATAGTTAACCATAGTCAATTGTCGTCAACCATGGTAAAACGATGCATTGTGATGAAGATTATCTCGATATGAAAATCAACCATGATCAACCATGGTCCAACGTTGCATTGTGACAAAGATTGTCTCAATATGAAAATCAACCATGGTTCAACATGGCATTGTGATACGAATTGTCTCAATATGAAAATGAGCCATGGTCAACCATGTTTATTTTAGTGTTTATATTATTTATCTTAGGGTTAATATACATTGGGTTTATAATGCTAGTCAATTGGGCTTAATATTATTCCACCGGGTTCATAATCCCTTGGGTTTATTATTCCAGTGGGTTTAAATTCTCAAGCCCTTGGGTTTATAATATTAATAATGGTCAAGCATGGTCAATCATAGCCAACCATGTTCAACCATGGTCAAATGATATGGATATGGAAATCAACCATGGTCAACCATGGTCTAACGTAGTGTTCTGACAAATATTGTCTCAACATGAAAATCAATCATAGTTAACCATGGTCTAACATTGAATTGTGATAAGGATTGTCTCTATATGGAAATCAACCATGGTCAACCATGTTTATTTTATGGTTTATAATATTTATGTTACGGTTTACATACGTTGGGTTTAAATTTTTTATCCCTTGAGTTTATTATTCACTTTCGCTTATAATATTAGTGCATTGGGGTTCTTGATCTAAGGGTTCATATTCCTAGAGTTTAATATTATTCCCTTAAGTTTATAATTCTTGGGTTTTTAGTATTAATCCCAATGGTGTGTTATTCCTTTGGGTCAAACATGGCGAATCATTGTCAACCATGGTCAACCATGCTCAAATGTCGCTTTGTGACAAAGATTGTCTAACTATGAAAATCAACCATGGTCAATCATAGTCCAACATAACAATGTGACATAAAAATTAATTATTATTATCTAAAAATGAATTCATTATTATCATTTTTATTTAACTAATTATTTTTAATATGAATATTATTATTAATAATATTTAATTAAAAACAATTATTATTGTTTAAAATAATTAATTAGTTAACTATTACTTATTAATTATTAAGTAAAATTATATTATTAATAATATATAAATTACAACATAAAATAAATACAAAATATTATATTTTTTTGTGTAAAAGCAATTTTAAAAATTAATTCTCTTTTAATAAAATAAAATATGTTATGCCTGCTAACATATTTAGCCTCATCGCTCGCCAAATATAGACCAGCCTCTGCAATATCGTCAGCTTTAAGAGTCGGCTCCTTTTATGTTGGAAACATTATTAGCCAATGCCTCCATGATGGCCTTATCCTCTTCTGAAACAGCCGAAGCATTTCCTTGTTTTAGGTAATTGTTTAGAAGGGTAGTGGCCATTGCAGCAAGAGAGACAACGTTGACTCTGATCTCGTATTTCCCTAGCTTGGCTGCTTCGTTCTTAGTTAGAACTATGATTGCATGCTTCGAGGTGGTGTATGTGTATGGAAAAAGTCCTCCTACAATACTTGCAATGCTGGCAGTGGAGGTTATGTGTGGGATCATCATGCGGGCCATGTGCTTCATTCACAACATCACTCCTCTCACATTTACCCTCATTACTCGATCGAATTGTTGCATCTCGTACTCTACCACAGTTTCAACCACTAGGAATTTGACAGTTCCTATGTTGCTATACATGATATCGAGTTTACTGTGTTTCTCCATGGGAAAATCTACTGTGGTGTTGATGTCTTCCTCTTTACTGACATTGCAGTGCACATAAGTTGCCGAAAGAGAAACGGATTCTGCCATATTTCCCCTGACATCGTCTGCAATGTCTGCGATTATGAATTTGGCTCCATTCTTTGTGAATATTCAAACAATATCTTCTCTGATGCCTAATTCTTCGCCCATTATTATTGCGACCTTGCCTTCTAGTCTGGATTCAAAGATCATTAACCAGAATTAATCGGCAAGATATATAAGAAACAAAAAAGGACACAAATAATTGAATTATGAAACAAAACGATTGCAAACAAAAACCAAAGGAGCATTTCTGCTCTGCTGTGATTATCATCGTTGTGGTCCATTAAAGCTCAGATTGCCAACATAAGAAGTCGTTGCACTAAGCTCTTTGTTAGAAATTGCTAGGGAGAGAAATCGGCAGATCAATGACAGGGAGAAGCGACCAAGCATTAATAGTGTCGTTGAATGCACATCTATGAATGTCTACTTATAAGCTATATTAATTTTGTGTAGTTCAAATACAATTAAACAAATAAAGACAAAATACAGAGATAGTAGAATTGTCTAGCTGACCAATTTTATTAAATAGTTTTTTAAATATTAATAAATTACATCGGCTTTATTTAAAAAAAAAAAAAAAAAAAACCTAAAAGTCCTTCATACAGTTATATGTGATTCTTATTTCTTATTAAAAGTTAAAGCGGCTTGTGATTATTAATTAATTTTTTAAGTAAAAGACAAAAATGATTGAATTTTCCAATTTTTTTTTTCAAAAAGAAAATAATGATTTCAGATTTTAGGTATGATATTTTTATTTTAATATCATCTTCCGCACCAAACCTGCATAGTCCATAGAGAGACATTCTAACTTAATCTCATTACCGAAGGACGTGATGGTTGATAGACATGGCCAAATGACAGGAGGCAACTGACGGCATGGTATACAGATTTGAATAATATATAGTTTATGTCTTTTTGTAGAGCCTCCAAAATGTATTCAAACTATCATCCACTTTCACTTTTATCGCCACCATTTCACTCACATTTCACAACTCGATAGCCATATAATCTTTCATTAGCCTCCACTTTTATAATTATATGTGTTTTATTTGTGTTTTCCAAAACTTAATGATTTCTAGTATTATAAGTGAGTTAAATGGCTAAAACTTAGAAAAATGACATATACTTGCTAATACTTAAAAGTGGCTTGAGTTTCATGACATGTGTAGGTCATTTGGAAGCTTCCAAAGTGGCCTTGTGTGGCCTTCAATGCTCAAATTCGAATTCTCTTCAAGATATGGAAAAAGATTTGGATAAAGGTTAAAGAGGATATGTGTCTCATCATTACCTATTTAAGTTGTAACTCTATGAGATTTTCTAGGGATCTAAGGAGAGAATAATGGACCTCCTTTTGTACAAATAGGAGAGCCTTCTCCTTTTAAAGACATGTGTAAAGCTGGGGAAATTCTTATGTTTTGAATATAGAATAAGGATTTGGGACCAGGCTCATGAGTGATGTTCACCTTGATTTGGTTATGCTTGCATTTAGAGCCTCTCAACTTGCCGTCTCTCATGCTTTTGGATTGACCACCTACAATGTGTGAGATTTATTGTTTTTCTTAGATTTAGATTTATTACTTTCATAGATTAAGATTTATTTCTTTCATATATTTTCTTGTGTGAGAGGTTAAGAGTGATTGTCTTTATTTTCTTTCTACCTAGAAGTTAAGAGATTTTGTTTTTATTTCCTTTCATATCTTTTCATGTATGAGTGGTTAAGAGTAATTGTTTTTATTTTCTTTATACCTAGAAGTTAAGAGCATTTGTTTTTATTTACTTTCATATCTTTTTCTGTGTGCGAGGTTAAGAATGATTGCTTTTGCTTTCATTACTTAAAGAGTGGTGTGCTTTTAAGTTCCTGTAAGTTGAAAGATTAAGATTTCAATTTTGCGCGTTGTACTATAATTTCTTCTGAATTGAGTGATGAATTAGAATAGGTGAATTTGATTTGTTGTTATCTGGTTTCATAGTTAGATTGATCTAAATTGAAAGTTAATTTCCAGCATATATAGTGCACGCATGCTTCACAAGTTTTAGGAAACCCCCACGTTGACAATTAAATGATAGGTAATTAATTTGCCTCAAAATTTTGTCGCCGTTTCTGGGGAAGTGTGCATAGGAACTAGCTTTCAGTCTAGAGTTCATACTTTTTTTTCAATTTTTTTTTTCTAGATGCATGATTAAAGCATGTAGATCACATGAATAATTTAGTTGCATATCATTAAAAAAAAAAAACGATATTAACCATTTATGGACAAAGGATCTAGAATGCAGATCAAACATTCTTTGGAGCATAAGGACTACATTGAGGAATGGAATCGAAAAGCGATTGTGTCACCACATTCATCCATCTTGAAAGAGATCTTTGCAGCAAATGTATAGGTTAAAATGATTTCTCATGTCCTCATATGAAATCAGTAAACATTTCGCAAGTTTGGATACATAGAAACATTTTAAGAAAGTTTAATCCATAATGGCTCCATTGAAAAATTCATATATATATATATATATATATATTATATATATATATATATATCTTTCAGGTAGATAAATTAGGAAATAAAATCGAGCTTAATTACATTTTTTTAAATTTTAGACTTTAAAAATATTTAAATTTTTATATATTTTCTTGCATTTTTTACATTAACATTATAAATATTTTCAATAAAAAATTGATGTTTTGATTTTAAATAATTAAAAAATAAAAATTCATGTTAGATTTTTATATTAAAAAAATAACATAAAAAATTTTCTTCATGTTTTTGAATAAGGGAAACGTAAATTTTTAAATAAAAATTATCAATTGTTTTTTGAGAGAATTGACAAGTTGAGAAATTGATAACTGGCTCTCATGCGACCTGCAAAGAAAAAAAAATTGTTAGCTTGGAATTCAAAATTCAAAAATCCATCATAATAAAAAAATAAAAAAATAAAATCATGCTCGAAGAGGTTGCAGTTTGTGCAACATAGCTCAAAAGTAGTTCTAAATTCTAATATTCTTTGCATGTGTTCTGAATTGTATCATACGAGCCAGCTGGTCCGGTCATTCACACCAAAGAGGAGTCAAATTAGATTGGTAGGGTAGTCTTGTTCTGATCCAACTGCTTTGGTAGGTTCAACCTGCCAGATTGACTAGTTATGTTTTGTAGTGACCTTCAAAACGCTGTGTCATTTTCTTCAATGCCATTTTCCTCCAAATATTGGTTCGACACTTTCTTGTTGACCATCATATTTCAGGTTCCAATACATTCACTCTGAAGCCTTAGTTGCCTGAAATTGAGAAATTCACAATTTCATAAATTAGAATCGAAGCTACCATAATCTGTTTGAAGAATAACAATCGAACCAGAAGCTAGGGAGAAGCTGATCAAGCTCTTCACTGTGGATTTACTGGACAGTAGTTTTGTGGCTTCCATTCATGGCTTTGATGAAGTTTTTCATGTGGTTAGTCCTATCAACTTTGTCCCTAAAGATCCCCAGATAAGTAACTTGGCTGCTTCAATTTTCCCAAACAAGATGTTGTTCACATATATGCATCTAAGTATTAATACTTATCAACTTGAAATTACTGCTGTGTAGAGCAATGTCATCTAGCCAGAAGTTGACAAAACGCTAAATTTTCTAAGGGCTTACACAGAGGCCAAGACCGTAAACGGTATTTTGGTCACATCGTCTGTATCCACACTTATGGAAGAAGCAGAATTAGTGCGTTGACGAAATCCATTAGATGTGTATCCCACTAGATGCGTATCTCCTTACAAGATAGATACATAATTAGCCTTGAGAGCCACCACACAAAAAATCGAACCCAGAAAGCCCGAGTGCAATACTTGCAGAGGAAATGTGTAACAACTGAAAAACGTTATTTTTGAAACACATTTTCTGGCCAAATGAAAGCTAACATTAGAAAAATAAAACGTGGGTTTTTCTTAGAATGGGGTTAATTATATTATCAAGGAGTGATTTTCTAAAAATCATAATCTGTTGGGAGATATGCCAAGTTCTTTAGAGCCATATTTTCCAGGTTACGTGGAAAAAACGGTTTTTACTTATTGTCTTGATCCTGCAAATCGTGGAAACAAATCAAGTTTGATTGAGTCCATGAGAAAGATGTCTTGGTGTTGAAAGGAAGGCAACTTCAACAAAGAAAATGGTTACGAATTTTATGTGTAGTGCTAGCACTTAGCTCCAGAATATGCTACTGCTATCGAGTCAAAAGCACGTATCAGTGGTGCTACTGAGTCAAAACCACGTAGTATTACTTCATATCAGTTATATTAACTTTCCATTCTTTGAATCTTCATTTTCAACCATGGAAAATTTCATATTAATTTTTTGTATATGTATATTTTGATGTTTGTGGAATGTTGTTTTAATGTTTTATATGTATAATTTTTGTTGTTTTTATTTTATTTTTAAAAGAGTATATATATGTTTCGTATAATATTTGTTTTTATCATTTATTTTTATTTTTATTTTTGATGAAGTGTTCTTTATAACATTTGTACATTTATAGGTTTTGTTATGTTTCTTGTATGTATAATTTAGTTCGTATATATGTTTCACTTTGTCTACATCTATTTTACTTTTTAGTTTTGTAAATATTTTATTAATTTTGAGATTGTGTGTTTTATTATTATTATTATTATTATTTCTTACAAAATTTCCATGGAAAATGTCATAAAAAAATTGATGTGAAATTCATTTAGTGACTGGAGCAAATTGAGAAAAATTTGTTGTGATGGTCCACTCAAGCACACATGTCGAAGCAAGAAAAAAATATAAAATTAAATTAAATTAAATTAAAAATCTATTTTCTAATTTTTCTGGAAGAGGTATTGATCTATTTGAAGATTGAACTCGTTATTTGTTCGTAATAAAAATCCATAGCTCTATGTACTTAACTATCTGTTCAATATTTTAGCTACAGAAATTTCACAATGCTATAGCCGAACCACAATTCTACAACTGAAAAACAATTTTGCAGCCATGTATTTAACTCAATGATCTACTTGTCAACAATGCATTCTAATCATAAAATCATGATCAAAATTTATTGGTTTTTTCTAATGATTATGTTTTCAAGCATGATGCAGGAAAGACTAAGAACTATCAAGGTGCTTTATCTGTAGGATCGATTCATGAGTTTTTGATTGAATGTTGTTTTGTAGGAATCATCTAGCATTCGCAAATAATATTTCTTTATCTTTATGAAATGCTATGATTCAAACATAAATTAAGGAAATTGTTTTCTTTTAGAAATTGGATTTATTATCGCAGTGATGAAATTGGACTGACCATTTGAAATGAAAACACGTCATGAACCTATCAATTATGCAAGTTGTTCATATGTATCAAAAAGAAATTGATCACTTCTCTTTAAACACACTTACATTTGTTGCAATGTTAGTGCCATGTTTATTTTCAGGTTCTAGGACAATCGAAGAATTGAAGGAGGTCAATTTGTGCATGATTGGTTTTCTACGACCAATTCCATGAAACAAGAACCAATTAAATCCATTTCTATCATCCATAAATGGCATCATGTTTCCTCTCCAAACTCACAATCTATTCAAGCATTTTTCACTAAGCAACGTCATCACCATTTTCCTTGCAAAGAGTCACATGTTTCCTCCACATTTTCCATAATTTCCATTCATAGAGACATTAGACTCACTTACATGTTGATTTTTCCTTTTGATTTCCATTCACTTGTTTACCCTCTTGTCATTTTCCTTTTCATTAAATAAATCTCGCTTGATGCAAATTTTCATCTATAGTCCTTCCAAAATCATCATTTCATACTCGCGTTAGATGATGGTGGATTCATAATCCCACCCTTCTAACAAGTCTTGGCCTATAGACATCAGCACATTATCTACGTTCAGGGCTAGAGTATTTATTAGTACCTTGAGGCTTGTATACATCAATGACAAGTTCTCTCACCAAAAATCATGGGAATACATCAATGTCCCTTAGTCGTTGGATCTTGCAAGTGGCTCGACATCAACTCATCTATTCACACTTTGCAAGATGGAATTAGGTACCTTGTCACTCGTTGACATTAATGGCGAGTTTGCCTCGCATTAGTTAACAACATTCATCAATGGACAGTAATCCAATGACTTCTCTTTGTGCTCGACAACAATAGATTCATTCGAATGACTAGAATTGTACCATCGGGTTTTGTAGCAGGTGAAGACTATATTGTTTCATCATTTTGCATAGATACAACAGATTTAGCAACAAAAATAAAGAATCCACTTTCCCCACCTCATCCACTATTTATGCAACCAAGAAGCAGATGAAATTCTACATTCTATTCCACGATCCAACAATAGCTAAAACTTCTCTACATATGCACAGTTTGTCCACTTCCTAGGTAAGTAAAGGTATGTTATTTTCTAGCTTTTAATCATACAATCCTTGAATACTGAAGTTATAATTTTTGGAAAATACTTCACCATATTTCTTTTCTGATTTGAAAAACTGTAAACACCTTTAGTTGGGGGGAAGGGACATCCATTTACTATCATATTGATATCACTTCATTTCATCCTAACATACTTATCCTAATCAATTATGATTGTATTATGGTTCAAAAGTTATGTGATTTGCAAATAATGTCTAAATGATGATCATATTATATGTCTTATTTAAAGATGCGTTGTTAAACATGTTCAATGAATCTTGCTGCAACAAAAGAGAACAAGATATTGAAACATAAGAATCAATACCAATTAAGATTTGATTGTCACACAAGAACCAACCAAACATGTTATAATTTAATGTATGACAAGGAATACTTTGCAAAACAAAATAAAATTGTCAAATACTATCAAATGAAAAGTTTAAGCACATATGATAAAAGCCAGGCTCATTCGAAAGCATATCATGATTAAACAATGCAGTAGATTGCATGAGGACATGCAATAACGTCACTTGGGGGGTATGTTGATCCTCAAAAACGTATTCAAAATATCATCCACTTTCACCTTTATCGCCACCATTTCACTCACATGTCACAACTCCATAGCCATATAATCTTTCCTTAGCCTCCATTATCATAATTATATGGGTTCCATTTGTGTTTTCCAAAACTTAATGATTTCTAGTATTATAAGTGAATTAAATGGATAAAACTTAGAAAAGTGACACATACTTGATAATACTTCAAAGTGGCTTGAGTTTCATGACATGTGTAGGTCATTTGGAAGCTTCCAAGGCACCCTTATCTGGCCTCCAATGCTGAAATTCGAATTCTCTTCAAGATATGGAAGAAGATTTGGATAAAGGTCAAAGAGGATATGTGTCTCATCATTACCTATTTAAGTTGTAACTCTATGAGATTTTCTAGTGATCTAAGGAGAGAATAATGGACCTCCATTAATGAGGTAGCTTCTTATGTTTTTGTATAAATAGGAGAGCCTTCTCCTTTCAAAGGAATGCATAAATTTGGGGAAATCCCCATGTTTTGAATATAGAATTTGGATTTGGCACCATGCTCATGAGTGATGTTCACCTTGATTTGGTTATTCTTGCATTTGGAGGCTTTCAACTTGCCATCTCTCATGCTTTTGGATTGGCCACCTACAATGTGTGAGATTTATTTTTTTTCTTAGATTAAGATGTATTACTTTCATAGATTAATATTTATTTCTTTCATATCTTTTCCTGTGTGGGAGGTTAAGAATGATTGTCTTTATTTACTTTCTACCTAGAAGTTAAGAGATTTTGTTTTTATTTGCTTTCATATCTTTTCCTGTGTGAGAGGTTAAGAGTGATTTTTTTTATTTGCTTTCTGCCTGGAAGTTAAGAGCATTTGTTTTTATTTTCTTTCATATTTTTTCCTGTGTGAGAGGTTAAGAATGATTGTTTTTTATTTCATTTCTGAAAGAGTGGTGCACTTTTCAGTTCCTACAAGTTGAAAGATTAAGATTCCAATTCTGTGTGTTGTACTATAATTTCTTTTGAATTGAGTGCTGAATTAGAATAGGTGAATTTGGTTTGTAGTTATTTGGTTTCATAGTTAGATTGATCTAGATTGAAAGTTAATTTCTAGCATATATAGTGCACACATGCTTCGTATGTTTTACGAAACCCCTGGGTTGAAAATTAAATGATAGGTAATTAATTTTCCTCAACACTCCTAACTATTTATTAATATGATAAATTTTACAAGTTTAGAATTTTTTTTAAACATGTCAACTTAGTAGAATTTCAACTTGCATAGGGGGGAAGAATTATAACCATTTTACCCTTGACTTAAACATTAACAATTACTTATAATATTATTATTAAATAAAAATGAACATCTATATTATTGAAACCATGTACAAGATGAAATCGCAATAGGAGAAAAGGAGTTTTCTCTACTTTTATGAGAAACCATAAGGATGGATCACAAAAGGGATCCTAGAATTGGGCATTTTTGAACTAGATGTTCTGTAAAACAGTTAGTTTTAAGATTTGTTGGCCTTGTGAAAAGGCTGACCCTAACCTCATTGGAATCATTTGTAAATACATTATCAGTGTTGGAGAAGCAAAAGCAATACCATATCTAGGATCAAGATGTTGTAGAATACATATCAATTGCCTTGTCACTTGAAATAAAAGTAGTCAATTAAGTGATAATAATAAACCAAAAATTTAGAAAACTAAGATGGTTGAGATAATTAATAGTAAAAATAAAGCAAGACTTCAAAATTATAAGTTCCAAAGATTTAGAACTTGCATAGCTCATGCCCATCCATTACAAGCATCTCTTTTCCCATTAACACAATATCATATGTTTTTCCTTGCTTGAAGTAGTCCACTGCAACCTTCCCATTCTCAGCATCTTCATTGTGAAGGTTAAGGATTTGAAGTACTTGTTATTTTCTATAGAGACAAACTATTGTAAGCCTGGTTGTCTTGTTAAAAAGTTAAACTCACATCCGACAGAATTCTGTCGAAACCAAATGTACAAGCATGAGATGCAACCATATTGATTTAGCCAAGGGTTTCATAGGAACCTTAAAATCTAATATGTGTATCAAACAATGCCATCATGGTTTGACAACCCACACCTGAAAATAGATGGACCACACTTTAGTTACAAGTCTCTTTTTGAAAGGTGTTTCTCTTTGCAATTTCAATATGCCAAACAATGAATAGAAATCAAATACTTGGTTTCATAGTAGCCCTGACAACATCTATTTCTACAAGATTGTCCAACAATCTTCTACCAATGGAATAAATTTCCTATTTTCTAATTGAATCATGGTTTAAACATGCAATCACACTGTGACAAAAGAAAACAATCCAAATTTGATCTAGAATATATGGGATTATTTATCTAGTCTATTAAATTAAAGGTTCAAAAACATATATGCCTCCACGAGCTACTAGTAGTTACAAAAAATGAGATTATTTCCTTCTCAAAACATTAAAATATATTCAAAGGTGTTAGTCGATCATAGTCTTGGCTTGGATACACTAGCTAAGGAATCTTCTCAACTTAGCTTTATGTCTAGCTAAGGAATCTTCTCAACTTCGCTTTATGTCTCCTTATCACTATGAACGCTCTCCATTCTTCTTCATGAGAGCTCTCTATATCCTTCATTCTCTATGAGTATGAATGATAATCCGCATTTTCCTTACTTTTCCTCCCAATATCAATTATCTAAAACTATGAATCAATGATGGGATCCACATATTGGCCACCACATGGCCTAAAACTACTTTTCACTGATTCTTGTATACTCGAAATCTCATAAGTTGTCCATCACATTTCATTTAATTTGTTTCTTTGTGGGCTTATCAAATTCCCTCTGCACAATCTCACATGATACCATCCAACCGTATCAACTAATTACCATTTAAATATGTATTGAAAGATTGAGAAGCATATGTCTTGGAATGCCTTAGCCTGATTTGTATAGGAATCCATTCAACCCATATTTGCGACAAAAATGGAGCCATTTTGTGCAACAAGAGTTTCGACATGCACACACTCATATTTCATTGTCCATGGTCTAACAACTGCATCAACAACTCTATTCCTAATCTTTCCAGTGACTCTACCCAACAAAGCACACAAATATCAATAAACATCGTGCACAATTGCTACCATATAACCATGCTAGAATGTGCTTGCTCTTAAGTTTCAACACCACCTGTGGAGCATCAAGTATGAAATGCAGAGCATTAAGGATGAAATATGTACCCTCTTAAGTACTCATGCATGAAATCCCCACTACAAAGACAATTGGTTGGTTATTAGAATATATAAAATTTTATCTCAAAATTAACAAATTCGAAATAAGAGAATAACAAAACCCAAGACAGAGACTATTTTGGCATAACCATAGTTATTTTGCTTAGTATAAGAAATCTTAGCTTTGAGACATTGTGCCAAGTATTCAGGGTTTGTAGATTGAGTTGGACTTTGAGGCTTTCATCGAGACTTGTTTGTCAACCACTCTTCAAATTGCTACAAGTTTTAAAGCACAATTGGTTAGTTACTTTTAAAAGTAGCTTAAAAGGTATTGACGAAAAATTTAAAGGATGGAGTTTTATCTTAAAGTTTAGAAACCTTGGCTTATGTTACTAGTCCCTAACATGCAAACTATAAAATTTTTAGCGATATGTTTGTAAAAATATTCAAATTTTTAATGATTTTATATAGTCTCTATAAAAATTTGGTGTTTTTTAAGGTAAAATAATTTTATGATATAAAATTTGCGTGAAACATTTTTAGGAAAAATGAAAATTAGCGAATATTTTTTTTTTGAAAAAAACAGAGAAAATTAGCCCACCTACAAATATTTGTTAATCTAGGTTGTCATTGATCTCAATATAGCAGTGTTTGTGATGGCAAATTCTTTGATACATGATTTCCCATTGATGCCCATTGATCATAAGGCTTAAAGTTTGATATATGATGAGATGGAGGACCCAAGTGGATTGAACAACAGGAGGTCAATTGAAAAGAAAATGATGTGCCAATTGAACAACAATTGAACAACAACTGAACAACAACTGAACAAAAATTGAATAGAAATTGAACAACAATTGAATAGGAATTGAAAAACAATTGAACAACAAATGACGCAAGAGGTCAATTGATAAGCAACTGAATAGCAAATGACGCAGTAGATGAAGTAAATCAATAGGAGCAAGAATCCAAAGAGTAAGATTATGAGTTTATCGAAAACCATCATGAAGCCAAAGAGTAAAAGGAAGAGGTCATTCGAAACCAGGAGAAACAAAGATGAGCACATCGGTGGAGGTGCATAAATAGTGTTAATGTAGGAGTTAATAGTAATATCAAAGAAACAACGGAGGAGAATAAACAAAGTTATCGAAGGTCACAGGAAGATAAGCCACAGAGAAACAACTATCAGAAGAGTGGAAGAGTGAAGGGAAGTCACAGGAGCAACAACTATTAGAAGAGAGGTGGTACGAAAGTATAGACTTCCTTGATCGTGCCTGAAGTCTCACACTCAATCTTAGCCGTCAATCTCATAGTCAACCCTTAGATCACGGTCAACTATAGGGGTTAAGGTTGTTTTTGAATCCATGTGCCAGTCAAAGTCTCACAAACTATTGATTGAGATAACATTGTGGACTTGCTGCACAATTATAATACATCTTAAATAAATATCGCATCAGCCATACCACAAGTGTTTAAAGCCTTGTCATGTTGAAACCTCTGATCGTGATATTATTATAGACTCGATTACTCCATTATAACATGCCCTACTGTAATATCGCATTTGTTGTATCATAACTTTCATATCACAGTTCATAACTGGATGTCACAATAAAACTGTGATTATGATTTTATTGTGGAACTGACTGCACCACTATGACATAACTTAATGTAATATCACATTTGTTGAATTGTAAATTTAAAAAGGGATGACATGTTAAAACCGTTGTTTGTGATAAAGTTGTGGACCTAATTGAGTTATCAAAAGAAGAATATTGGAATATCGCATCCCTCACACATCTGAAGTCTTGAAGAAATGTAACGATGGTGAAACACTTATTGTGATTAAGTTGATGATGTGGCAAGTGGGACCACCCATTATATGTTTTTAACTATGTTGATATGTGAGGATCGATGATGTTGATGTCAGAGGACCGGGTATGTTATGGACATGACTTGTAAAAGACCTCCAGAAGTTGTGATTGTGATTAAAGGAATTACGTGGCACGTGGAATCTCCATATGGGTAACGTATCTCGGGCATCTATCATAGATAAGAGGTAACAGTTCACAACTCATGAACCTGAAGGAACAAAGGAAGTCAAAAGGTCAAGAAAATGAAAAAAGAAGTCAAAAGGTCGAGAAGTCAAAGGTCTAGCAAGACAGAAGGAATCTGAAGGTCTAGCAGGAAGAAGGAAGCCTGAAATGGCCAGCAAAAGATGAATATCTATTTGACCTTGAACCAGCCAAGTACGATTTCATCAGTCATGAGTTGAAGGGAGCAGTAGACAACACCAGCGTTGAAGTCTTTGTGAGCTTTTTCTTGGAAGTAAGATACCGCAACAATCACTCCTGAATAATTTACCGTGACAGTGACAACAGAGGCTTGAAACAGAGAGTTGTTTTTTTTTGTGCAGATCTTAGTGCAGATCATTGTAGACACATTGAAGTTGTGTGAAGAATATTGTAGATCACGATGGCTTCTTGAAATCATCATGAGCTGACTTTGCAGACTCTATGTTGGCAATATGAAGAGTTGTGAAGAATCCTTCATATGAAGACAAGTTGTCATTGATGATGTAGCATGGAGACTATAGTGAAGCTATAGATTGATAGAATTTAGTGAATAAGATGTTGGGAGCAGAGGAAAACTACCAAACATATCTAGATAGAATATAACAGTGGGTTGGAGCCCAGAGGGTTGGTTCCCTGAAGGTTGGAGCCTCAAACGAACAAGGTGGGTGCCTTGATAAGATAGGGTTGGAGCCCTTGGGGTTGGTGCCTCAGAATTGGAAGGATTAGTGTTCTTGAAGTTAGTGATCCTCAACACAAGGTTGGTGCCTTGAGAAGATAGGGTCGATGCCCTAGAGGTTGGAGCCTCACAAAATACCAAGTTGGTGCTTGGAAACAAATTGGAGCCTTATATATATTGTATCTGATTTATTTTAAAGGTTATATTAATAAAATAATTTATTCCTATTGTTCATTTTTGTGTTCTAGATATAAATGAGTTAACTAGTAAAAATAACAATTGAAAAGGAATATTGATTCCCCCCCCCCCCCTTTTAGTATTTCCAACAATTGGTATCAGATCCAATACCTTCACTCAAAGCATAACAACTTGAAGGTTGATCATTAGAACACAAATGGTGAAGCCAAGGAAGAAAGTCTCCAATCCTCCTAAAGATGTGTCTCCCTCTACCATTGAAATAGAAGTCAATCAATTTGTGAAGCCTCCATGGTTCAATGGAAACTTTGATATATGGGAAGAAAGAATGAGAAATTTCTTAAAGACTCAAGGAATTGAAGTCTGGAAATCAATGATTGTTGATAGTATGATGGATGGAGAATCCAAGGAGTACAATGCAAAAGCAATGAAGGCAACCTTGAATGGGCTACCAGATTCTATAATGAACGATTTAGGCAAATGTTCGTTAGCGAAGGGTATATGGGACAACCTTCATTACCTTCACTCAAAAGAATCATTAACCATGACCATTATTCAAGAAGATGATGGAAACCAAGAAGGAAATCCATAACCCATCATAGAAGCTGAAAATTAGAATGATGAAATCAAGGCTAAAGAAGACCTAGGAGATGAAGGGAATGAAAAAGAATTTGTAGAAGATATCCTCACTAAACTTATGGCTACCATGGAAGATATTATCAATTTGAAAAAGGAAAATGAGGAACTAAATAAGAAAGCACTAGTTGGTGACCAAGACCAAACAAGGAAGAAAGTAGACCTTGTCAAGCTTCAAGTACAAGAAAGGGCTGAAGGGCCTGCCAAGCTTAAGAAGGAATTTCATCAAAGAAAAAGAAAGAATCATGAAGAAGTCATATCCATGACAAATAAATTAGATAAAGCAAATAAACGGGAAGATGCCTTGTCCAACCACCTTGAACAAAATCACAAAAGCTTGAACAAACTTGAAGGAGAGATTGGTCAGTACAAGGTAGAGGTATCCTCTCTCAAATCTCAACTAAAAGAAGCAAGAAAGTTAGCACAAGGAGCTGAGAAGACAATGGAAGCATTGGAAATCATAGAAGGACAGGTTAATGAAGTAGAAAAGGAGAGAAACACCATGATATCTCAACTAAAATCAAAGGATGGAGAAATCTTCAAATTAAAATCTAACATCAACCTTCTCGAGGCCAAAACATGTAAAGGTGCAAGGATTTAGGAATAAATGGAGAGTAGTCTAGAAAAGGAAAATGAAGAAATCTTCAAAATGAAGTCAAATATCATCTCCCTTAAATTAGAAGCAAATGAAGTAATATGTATTAAGGAAGAGATTGAGAAACAACTTGCCAGGAAGAATAATGATTGTGAAAAATTCGAAGAAGAGATTGTCTCCCTCAGGAAAAAGGTTGAAGGGATGGACAAAACCTTGAAGAGCTCTCAAGCTTTGAATGACATGCTCAGCCATCAAAGATGTCCATTTGATAAATCAGGTCTCGCGTATGTAGGTGAATCCTCAAGAAGGAATGATAATGCTTCATATAACAAGGATATGAGGAAGTCAAAATGAAATGTTGATGCTCCCAGTTTTAGCAAAGGTAAAGATAAGAGTCAAGGCAATAATGAAGCAATTCTTGTTCCAAGAAGAAATGCAAATGTTGTCGAGGATGCCAGAAGCAATAATTATCATCAAAGGATCTCAAGGCAGAAAGGCTTCAAAAGTAAATCAAGGAAATCTCCATCTCCGAGGTACGAAAGTTTATTTCTTGGTTATTGTTATTCTTGTACAAACTTTGGACACATGGAAAAAGGTTGTAGGGTTTATAATGAGCCCCGTAAATCTATGAGAAGCAAATTCACAAGAAGAAGTCATGAATTATTATTCATGAACAACATAGAATGCTTCAAGTGTCATAACATTGGTCATATGGCACATAATTGTAACTTGATTTGGGCACCTTCTCAAGCTATAACCATGCCACAAAAGAAAGTTACACAAGTATGGAGAAGAAAGCAAATACAATCTAAAAATCTCCTGAACCCTCCAGCCAACAACACATGTTGTTGAGTTGATGAAGATATTCTTGATATTTCGAGTGTTTGATGATGGGATTATTCCAAAAAGAGACCATGCATATAGTTAGGAGGAGCTTGTGATTCTTGATCATTATTGCAGAAGCTATTCATGAAAGGGGCCTTATGAAATCCTTGTTGAGCTATATTAGCAATCATTCTTTCATAAATATCATTTCTCAGGAGCACTACATTCAAGAACATGATCTTGTAACCATTCTTTGGACTGTTGTTGAAGATGTTTTCCACTTGATCGCTAAGCAGAAATTGGAGCAGCGGAGAAGGCCATCCAATGCCAAAGAAATAGGGCTTTTAACTATGGTGTTGGTATTACAAAAGTTGAATGTCTCAACTCAGGTATATAATGTGAGAACAGGTAGATCAAGGACAATAATAGAGGCTTTGTTTAAAGGGAAAATCATCTTATAGTTTTTTGAAGAGTTCTTCGGCAAAAATCACATAAAGATACCTTTGTCGACACGTTTCAAACCAACCAGTGTGGTTCATCGTCAGGACAAGTTGAATGAGCAGACCTGGCTTTGCACATTAAATAGATAGGGAAAAATATCCAATGAACCAATTTTCTAGACAATGTAATGGCTAAAATGACAACTACTAGATTTGATCGGGAAACGGCTAGTTTGACTTTGATAAAGGGTAAAAACTTTATTTATTTAAATAAGTTAATTCGGTTATTAATATTCTTATTAAATAAATGTAAGTGGACCATTTTATAAATATATATTAGAATAAGTAAAATCAATATATTATCATGAAATAAATTAATTTCAAAAGGTTATTAAAATATTTAAAAATAGAGTGATCTATAAATAGTTAATTAAATTTTAATATAAGTTAAAGGGCCATATATATTAAAATAAATTAACTTAAAATTGTTAGAATAAGTAAAATACATTAATTTAAAAATGTTAGATAACAAAGTTCTTATATAAATATTAGTTAGTTATAAAAGTTAAAAATAGAGTAATGGTTAATTATATTTTAATTAAAATATAAGTGAAAGGAACATATATTTATAAATAGAAATTAAAATAAAATCAATTTTATATTCATAGTCAGAGAGTTTTTAGAAATATATACATCAAGTGTTAGAAAAATATTACAACATTAAAATTAATTAATAGTCTATTTAAGGGTAAAAAATAGTATATTAGTTTTAAATTAATTAATTATAAAATAGATTAATTTTAAATTAATTTTATAAATTAAGTTTAAATTAATAGTCAAAGAGTTTTGTAATATATAAATATTAGAGAATTCAAGTGTTAGAAAAATATTACCATATTAAAAATTAATTAATAGTTTATTTAAGGGAGGGGAAGAAAGGAAGAAAAGGACTAGGAGGAGAGGGTTGGGGCCCAACAACTACTGATTTTCCAGCCATCCTCTCTATTGAGATTGTTCAACCTTTTTTCAATCTCAAGGGCTTCCCTAAATTTCCAGTGATGGAATTGCGACACTCTAGCAATCACACTAGCTTCCTCAATGCAGACATGATGATTGGTTTTCTTCACATGCTCTGCTAAAGCAGAAGACTTGGTTCTCATGTGCTTAAGGTCAGCTGTGTGCTCACTAATCCTTTGATTAATGGAGCGACCAGTCTCACCAATATAGGGGGTCCCACAAGAACAAGGAATAATATAAACCCCTTTCATGTCCTTGGGGTCAATAGGATCCACCACCCATGTTAATCTAGAATAGTCATCAATTATCAACATAAAATATATTTATCCTCATGGAGCTTCTGTTCTGGAAGGCTCGCACAAATCCATATGAACTAGTCGCAAAGGATTGCTACTTAGCAATTTATATTTGACTTTGAATGATGTTTGTGTTTGTTTTCCCATTTGACATGACTTGCAGGTAGTGTTTTAAGGCTTCCTTATTGTTGGTAGATCTATGACTGCTCTCTTCTTACTAAGCTTGATGATGTGATCAAAATTGAGATGCCCCAATATTCTATGCTATAGCCAAGATTCATATTGTTTGTTGATGTAGCATTCTTCATTCTCTTCCTTTAAGATATATACATTATTCTTTATTTGAACTCCTTTAGCCAGAATCTTCCTAGTAGTTGTTGACCTAATTTCATAGTCTTAAGCTCTGAAGATAACCTCACAACCTTTGTCACTCATCTGACTTGCACTCAACAAATTATGTTTTAGACCATCTACAAATAGTACATCCTGAGCCTTTCCTCTTCCATTATTTAGACTAATTGTGCCCTTTCCTCTAATTCTCCCTGCCTCATCATTTCCAAATGTGACTTTTCCAATTTTATTTTCATCTAGGGATACAAACATGCTTTTATCTCCTGCCATATGTCTAGAGAAGCCATTATCCATGTACCATTTACTATTTTTATCTTGATCATATAAAACTAGATCACACTTATCAACTTTCTCTTCTTCATTCTTTCTCCATTGCATGCATCCATTTGTTCTATAATTTTTATGAGATGATAATCTATTGTCTTTGCGCTGACATTAATATGAATTGTGCTTAAAGTTGTGACAATAGAAACATTTAGTGATATCAAGGAAAGGGGAAAATGCATTTTTATCTATATTCATGTTTGATTCGATGTTTGTGAATCCATTATTAGCCTCACTTCTCTTAGAATTCCCGAGATCATTTCTTCTGACATAATCTCTATAAGCTATGGCCTTATGTCCAAATTATTTATAGTAGTAATAGTACCCATAGAAAAAATTTATGTGCATGGTAGTGGATATCATTTGAGGATATAACCATCTTGACATTTGATAATTATATCTCCTGAAGAAGTATGGTCTCTAATGGTTTGTTCTTTGATTGTCCACTCCTTTTGTTTTTTGCACTATTCTGGTAATGTTTCTTTGCAGCTGTTCATTTAATGTTGCAGTCTTGCTCAATTTTTTGTTCTCATATTGATGTGAACTATCATTGTCTCCCTTGACATCTTTTACAAAAGTAATTGTCTTTTTGTCCTCTACCTTGGATTCATTGGATTCTCCTTCATATCCTAATCCAACCTTCATGAGTGGAGACCTTTGAGCATTTAATATCACATCTAGTTTTTCAGTTCCTTTATATGTTGAATATTCATGTTTGAATTAGTTTTTGCCTTTTCTAGCCTCCTTTTCAGACTTGCCAACTCTTCTTCCAATCTTTCACGCTCTTGTCTTTTCTCCTTTATTTATTGCATTAGAATGTCTTCCACTTTCTTTGCTTCTTCAATTTCAACTTTTAACTTGATAATTTCTTCTGAATTTGATTCTTCTTTTACATATTTCAATAATATCTCCTTCTTCTTTCTATTTTTTGTTTAAGTTGGTCTATTTCATCCAGGGCACTGATCAACTCCTCCTCAATATTTGTCTCACCATCGTCTTCTTCTTCATATTCCTCACAGTCCTTTTCAAGTTCTTCCAAGGCCATCAACATGAATTCATTGGCTCCATCTTCACTAGAGGATTCATTAGAACTTTCAGATACACTACTATCCTCTTTAGCATAGAAGCTTTTCCTTTTAAACTTTTTCTCTCTCTACATTTTATTAGACTTGTTCTTTTCTTTCCCTTTAGGTTGTTTTTCTTCTTTCTTATAAGGACATTTGGAGGCATAATTCCCCACTCTTCCACAATGAAAACGCTTAAATGGAATTTTTTCTTTGTACTTACATGTATCTTTCTTCAACCTTCTCACAAATTTTGCTTCTTCATCAGAACCTGAGCATAAACATTCCTTTTCTTCTATGCAATTTTCTACCTTGAAATTTGCCTCTCTAGTGACAGACTTCCCTTTTGTAATTCTCAACTCATATGCTATCAAGGAACCAGGTAGTTGATCCCTATTCAAAGTCTCAAATTTTGTTGTCTCTTCTATAGCTAAAACCTTAGGATTGAACTTAGAAGGTAATGACCTCAATATTTTCTGAACTAATACACTTTCTTTGATTGTTTCTCCTAGACCCATCATGACATTTACGACTTCATCAACTATTAAAAATAACTTAGAAATATCTTCATCTTCATTCATTTTTAAAGTCTCAAATTATGTTCTATATACTTGTACTTTGGCCATCTTTACCTTTTTATCTCTTTCATGAATATTTTCTAACCCAAATATTTGTAGTTGTCTCACAATGCATTACTTTATTCAATTCAGACTCACATAATCCACTCAGAAGTGCATTCATAGCTTTTGCATAAGCTATGAAATCCAGTTTGGCATCTTTGTCACTAGTTGTTTCCTTCGGTTCTTCATACCCTATCATTAGAGCATCCCGGACTTCTACTCCAAGAGACATTAAATATGTCTTCATTCTCACTTTCTATAAGGCATAGTTTGTACCAGTTAAGAAGGGGGATTTATTTGTTAATCATCCTTCTTGACTAGCCATTTTACTAACTTAGGACCTCCTTCCAGTTGTTAGACTAATACTGAAGGAACCCGCTCTTATACCAATTGATATTTATGTTTGGAAATTACTAAGAGGGGGGGTGAATCAATAATTTTAAACTTCAATTTTTTCTCAACTTAAATTTATTCTTATGCACCTCATGATTTATATATTTGCTCAATTATTAATGGTTTCTTTTTTAAGTTACTAGAGTGAAATTCAAGATCATTCACACAATATTCAAGAAACAACACATGAAGGCACCAACTATAAGTGGAAACCCATAAGGGAGAAAACCGCGAACTTTTAGTTGAAAGTGATGTGAAGGCAAGCTCCTAATTCCTGTGGAGCTATAAAAAGGGTCTCTTTCACCTCTAGTTACCTCACATTAATATGTCAATCCGGGAACATTTTTCTATTTCAAAGAGTGTCTCAGTCTGAGGCTTAGCATTTGTCAGAGTAATGCTCGTAGTACAGCTGTTTGAAACTACAAAAGTAAATTGATGCATGTCTACAACTTGACTACTTCAAAAGGCTAAATCACACACTCAGATATGAAGCAATGCATCAGTCAAGGGTTCGGTAGCAATAACCCATCCCTTTAGAAACTGATGGAAAAGAAATCGGAGAACAGATCAGAGGTCTGGGAGCCGGGTAGCAGATGCCGGTGCTCACTACAGCCTGAGATCGTCCTTAACAAATAAGAAATGAAACTGCAGATAAAGAGAACAACAATGAAATATAACAACAATCTTAAAATGGAACAACAATTCGAAAATGGAACAACAATTCAGAAATGAAACAACAATTCGGAAATGGAACAACAATCAAGGAAATGAAACAGCAATCAAGGAATTGAGCAGTAACTAAGTTTAACAAGCTATAAATCTATTCAATCCCATCAATCCAAACATCAATCCTTCATTCTTAAAGATGTACACACACAATGAAACAACACTGAAAACCATATAAATACGATGTGCTTAGTCTGATTCCGTTATCACTCTAATTAGAAAGCATACGATTGCATCTCAAGATGAAACAGTAATATTCAAGGATTCAATAATCATATAAAATCAGAGCTTCCAAGATAAATTCTGTAATGCTAAGGCACAATCGCATAACACAAAAACTCTGTAATGGAACAACAGTATCCTGTAGAGATTAGCCGTATTATACCAACACTTAAAGGAATAGTAACATGATGCAGCGTCGATACAACACTTTTGTTTACAGGAACATTAAGTAGATTAAACATGACAGAGCATGTGACATAAAATTTATAAAACACGTCAGATTACCAGATCACGTTGATAAGCAAACCACACAGAAACCACGCGTAATGGTACAAGAGAAAGTGTCCTCCAGGGCTGAGCCCTTAGCCTCCAGGGGTACACCACTTAAGGTTGATCCAGGCTCAAAGATAAACGATTAACCAAGTCTGTATTAATGCATGAAGTAAAATTACAGTAAAGCAAGTCTTAGCAGAACGTAATGATCATAGTCTTGATCTTTTAAAAGAAATTACATAAAAGCATAACCATCCCATTAGCTAACAATGCTATCCCTTATATAAGGGTGACGACGGAGATATCTAGATGCAAAAATAGATAAAACAACGGTCCCTCAGGATCAAGGATCCTGAGGGATTCGCAGAATCGTCAATCCTGAGTTACTTCTTTTCTTTTCTGCGCCGAGATGGTATCTTCGCTTCCTTTCCTGGGTTGGTCCATTTTGATCTGGTTTGCATGCGATCTCCCGTCGAAGGGACAACAATTAATTCATCTTTGTCTTTTCATTTAGGATGGCCACTTTTCGTTTTTCCTCCCTCCTGTTCATGGAAACGACAATTGTCAGCGTTCTATATTAATCTCACATGTTTCATTATAATTCTTTATCATTTTCTAAGTTCATAATGCAAAAAGGCTTATAAGTCCTAATGAAAAGATACTGAAATAACCATCAAAACATACCTTCTTTGATACTCCACACACCCCCGGCTTACCCTTTTTCATGGCCTCATGAAAACATTGTAGTTGACATGCAAGGCAGTGAGTGAGTAGGCTGGAGATGGAATCTCATGTGAGGGCCTACAACCGTGATGCGAAACTAGATGATCAAAGAAATGGTCTGTCTGACCCTCAGGCATCTCATACAGGGTTTGGTATCCGGGTGTAGGATGCCAAATGATTGGACTCTGGAACCTATATCCTAACTAGGATGGCCCTGCTCTTAAAACAGTTTCACCATAGAGGGGAAAACGGTTGGCAGCTAGTTTAAAATTCTTGTACTTAAATGGTCCTCTGAGCTAGATATTCGGATTAGATATTCGATATCGAAAGTTAGCTGCTTCAATGGCAAGGTCTTTGATAGTGGAAAAGTGTTCAAGTCCCTGCCGAATGATTGCCTCATGCATGGGTCCTAATGCTTCAATCACTCTTGGAGCCTTCATGAGATTTCTATGTCTCCTCCATAACTGTGCTAGGCCCCTAGGCTCAGCTCTTACCCATAGATCTAATCCGTTTTCTTGTCTTTGAAAAGCGTTATAGGCTTTGAGCCATTTAATTTGATTAACTGCAAAGGAGATAAATGCTTGCAATTGAATGTCCCCAACAAAAGGGCCAGGGTTCAGTTCGGTCTCTTGTTCTAGTACAAGGTTATGCAAGTAAAATTCACACAATAATCTCTGCACTTTTACCCCATAGTGTTTACAACAGTTTATGAAATCATCTATGGTGTTAATTCGTATGGGAGGGCCTGCTTTAACAACCTTTATTTTCAATTGTAAATACCTTTCCATTAAAAACAGGGCATAGTTCTTAGCAGGGGCTCTACATGCTAGGACGTCATTGTATAGAGAACACAAGGTATCCATCTGTTTGATAACTACATCTAATCTATGAGTTACCTTTGCAACTTTCTCTTGTTCCTTCCGCCATCCTTCGAAGGCCTGGCTTTCAGATAAGTTGACGTTCCTTAGCTGCTGCTGTAGTTCTTCATATTTTTCTCGGGGGACCGTTTGCTCCTTAAGCTTTTTTGCTTCTTGTTGGGCCTGTTTCAAACCTTTTTGAACGGTTATCGTTTTCGGATCCTTTTTCCATGCAGCCGTGGAGGCCAGGAGTTTTACCTGAACTTTCTTATTGCGCTGCTTCGAGTTCAGGACCCTTATTACTCCCGAAGGTGGTGCCTCCATCTGAACTATCTTGTCATCCTTTTCTATTTTAACACGGGCATCAGCCCATTGCTGTTCCTTTTCAATTGGAACATCAGTCTGCCTTTCAGCTTCATTTGGAACAACAAGTTGGCTGTTGTCAGGGTTTTGAGTAGTAGGATGGATTCTAGTCCTCCGCCTTCTGCCCTTAAGGGATTTTACTGGTGTGGTCAGCCCTTTTCTTCCTGAAGTCCCTTTTACCCTTTGCCTCACCTTTAGAATCCTAATCTGCTGGTGAAGCTGGACTATTATGTTCAATAATATCTGTTGTTCTTTTCGTAATTCCCTTATTTCCGCCATTTCTTCAGAAGGAACATCAGGCTGTTTACAGCGGTTGGGGCTGTGGCTATCTTCCTGATTTTCTTCCTGGGGTGACTGTTCCGGGGTAAGAACCTTAATTGGCTCTGTTATTTCTTGGGCTGATTCTTCTTCTGCCCTTATTTCCTCTAGACTTTCTTCTGGTGCCTTCTGATTAGGAACGGGTTGTTCCTGCTCGGCATTTTCTAACATCTTCTCATCATGAACGAATGGATATTCTACTTCTACCTCTTCTACCTATGATTCTTTGGGTGCATCTTTCTCCTGGGGTTTCTCTCTAGCATGGAGGTCTGACGGACTCAGGGGTTGGACATATTCGCCCATATTGGCCAAGAATTTGGCCAATTCATCTTCCTCTAATGGGTCTTGTAATGTGTTGCCTTCCTGCTGTTCCATTCCTTCCTCCAACTTGGACTGCTCAGCTTCTTTTCCCTCGTCTCCTTCCTCTTTAGATTGCTCATCTTTTTCTTCTTCTCCTTCTGCAGATGCCTCCTCTTCTTCTCTTTCTTCTTATGCTTCTGCCTCTACAGACTACTCTGCTTCCTCGTCCTGTACTTCTGTTTCCTTGTCCTCGCTTGGGGTTTGCTCATCTTCGATTTCTACTGTCTGGCTAGTGCCTTCCTAGGGCCTCTCTAGCCCCCCTCGTAGCCATGCGAGTCGGGTCGATTTTCTGCATTTTTCTGGTTGTTCGGGTGTGCTAGTGACATGTTTCCGTTTTTCAGATTTCTTACTTTTTTCAGGTTGCTCCGGTGTGTAAGTGTCTTGCTTCCATTTTTCTGGACGTTGGGGTGTGCTAGTGACTTTTTTTCGTTTTTTCGGATGTTCGGGTGTGGCCAACCTTTCATTGACAATGGTAATTAGTTCTTCCCAGCTGCTCTGCTGCTGGGTGAGACTATGGTTAACTATCAACCGAATTAATCCGTGGTGGCTGACGACTGACTCTACGTGCTGTGCTCTTTTCATGCTTCATGCAACGTCATGAAGTAGTGAATTCAACAATGCAGGTAAATTCACAGAACATTTTTGTTTTAAAATAGCTAGGAGTTTAAGATGTCGTGGTCTTACCACGTCTTTTCTGCCTTCACAGGTGGTGTACCTTTGGATGATTTTTGCTAATTCCACCCACGACTCTCCTAGTGTTGCTGGCAGCACCCCCTTTCCTCGAATTGTCAAGCTCTGGCCCTCGTCCTGAAATATTTCTAAAATCTTCTGTAGCCTTTCCTTCTTTATTGTCCATACTGGTCCAATGGTTGGTAATCCCGAGACTTCTGTGATTATGTCATCGGTGACTGCTATCCGTTTTCCTCTTATTGTGGAGTAGTCCTCTTGCAAATTCTATAAAAATTCAATCGCTACTATTTCATTGGACTCCTTCAGGCGGTTGAGATAGGTCAACCATCCTGCTCTTTCCAGAATTTCCTGGGCTGCAGCCGAAATAGTTAGCACTTGCGGTTCTCTGCGAACTGACCTTCCCCCCATAGTTTCACTGCAAATTCTCAAAGGAACGGAAGCTATTTGTTGAAACGCAGAAAAGCTGATTGCGTAACACTCATTCAAATTCTCATGCTATGACCTATGCAGTGGAAATGGCTTGAACAACAACTCATGCAGAAAGAACAAACAAAAGAAGGAAAATAGAAAGAGATAATACCGTTGAGCCGTGCTATACCCGAGTACTCATTCTCCCAAATGGCGAGCTGACACGTGTTCTAGGGAATGCTGAGGTTAACCTCCCCCCCCCGCAATGTGATAGGTTGTCCCAGCCATCAAATAAAGGAGCATCGCCTGTTCTACAGCAAGGTCTTTAAGGAACAACATATGGCAATATGCCATGCTTACAAAAAAACAGCTTATTACTGAAATCGAGGTGTAAAGCTGCGTCGCTTTAATACATAAGAGACTACGGTGACTTGATGGAAGTTTGGGGATAAGACATTTGCCGTAAATAGAGAGTCTTATGCGGTCATTGTCATTTGTTCTGTAATGATTGGTGATAATATACAATCATGTGTTATATGGTTGGGGTAATATCATATAATTGATTACCACGACATAAGAAACAAAAGGATGCAATCCACTTACCTATTGGTGTAAATAATGTGACTCCAATACCATTAACAGAGCTCTGCTGCCGACAGGTGTCCATAACCTTGGCAGAGTTGTTTGTTTCACCCTCAGAACCATAGTCCTTTGTGTATGCTAGGAAACGTTTGTGCAATATCAAAATGTAGGCCATTATGCTGGCTTGGTGACCAGTTAGCCATAATGTCATTCACGAGGAAGGAGTGAATAGTGGGCAAGCCAGGTCGTGATGAGACCCCCTGTTCCAAGGGTTGTTTGTTTAATATACCTTTTGGACCATTTCCCTAGTGTGGTGGCCATAGTGGGAATGCCACTTCGCTTCTGTCCTGATGATCATGGTAGGCCAGCTCGTAATGAGACTTCCTATCCTGCAATTTGACAATTTTAAAAACCATGTTTTGCTTCCTTCTTTCTTGTCTTTCATAAAGTGCCTTTCCTGTTCATACACAAAGGGTGGTTCAACACTCCTTAAGAGTAGGAATGGTGGAAGAAGTCTTAATATCCCAATAGGAAGGTATTGATCCTTTGCTCTTATTGTTGGATGATAATCAAAGAGGATTAAAAATGAACCATCATGATACAGATAACCAATCAGAACAGAATTAGTAGAGCAATGGCAGAAAAAGATGATGAATAAGCATGTCTTTCCTTGTGTCTTCTCAGCAATTCAGGGCAGTTTCTTATAAAGATAGCGATTTATGATTAACTGATTTCCATATGATGTGTTTTTGTTCCCATTACATGAGTGCATAGCCGTATTCAAAAAGACCTTGAAAGAACATTAGCAATCAGCATCCTCGATTTAGAATAGCAAAAGGAACAAGCTATTTCACAAGGAGAGCAAAATCCTCCAAGTGGTGTTTTTTTTTAGGAAGGGCACAACAACAGTTCACAAACGCTGTCCCTTTGGAGAAAGGAACAACAGAAATCAAAAGTGCTATTCCTTTGGAAAAGGAACAACAAAAACACACAAGTGCTGTTCCTTTTGGAAAAGGAACAACAGAAATCAAAAGTGTTGTTCCTTTTGGAAAAAGAACAGCAAAAACACACAAGTGCCGTTCCTTTTGGAAAAGGAACAGCAGAAACCAAAAGTGTTGTTCCTTTCGGAAAAGGAATAGCAAAAGCACACAAGTGTCGTTCCTTTGGAAAAGGAACAACATAAATCAAAAGTGTTGTTCCTTTTGGAAAAGGAACAACAAAAACACACAAGTGTCGTTCCTTTGGAAAAGGAACAACAGAAATCAAAAGTGTTGTTCCTTTTGGAAAAGGAACAGTAAAAACACACAAGTGCCGTTCCTTTAGAAAAGGAACAACAGAAATCAAAAGTGTTGTTCCTTTTGGAAAAGGAACAGAAAAAAGCAAAAGTGTTGTTCCTTTTGGAAAAAGAACAGCAAAAACACACAAGTGCCGTTCCTTTTGGAAAAGGAACAACAGAAAGAAAAAGTGTTGTTCCTTTTGGAAAAGGAACAACAAAAACACACAAGTGCCATTCCTTTGGAAAAGGAACAGCAAAAATCAAAAGTGTTGTTCCTTTTAGAAAAGGAACAACAGAAAACCAGAGTGTTGTTCCTTTTGGAAAAGGAACAACAGAAAACCAGAGTGTTGTTCCTTTTGGAAAAGGAACAACAGAAAACCAAAGTGTTGTTCCTTTTGGAAAAGGAACAACAAAAAACAAAAGTGTTGTCCCTTTTGAAAAAGGAACAACAGAAGTAACAAAACTTGTTGCAAAGATATGTACAATAGTAATTCAAGAAGTTATGTACAGATTGTAAAGAAAAGTAAATTTCTTAGTGAATTACAGGTGAGGAAGACTTGTCTTCCTCCCCTAAGATCTCCATATATGAATCTTGGCGTAGCTGTTGGCAGAAGGACTCCCGAGTAAGTGGTTTTCGATAGAGACAGACTCGATGGCCATTTTCCTTAAAGGTATATCTAGAACCATCAATAGTAATCAGGGTAAGGGTACCATTGTCATGTACTTTCTGGATTTCATATGGTCCCAGCCAACGAGTCTGGAGTTTCCCGGGGAAGTCCTGAAACCTGGAGTCGTATAAAAGAGCCCAGTCTCCTTCGTGGAAGACTTTATTTTTAATGAGAGCATCATGCCATTTAGCTCTCTGTTGCTGTATCAGGGCAGTGTGTTGAAGTGCAGAGAGTCTAATTTCATCTAACTCATTGATCTGTTGTAGTCGATTAGTCTGTACCTCAGTTAGGTCTAAACCAACTTCTTGTGTTGTTCATAATGTCTGGATTTCAAATTCTATAGGAAAAATAGGTTGTTTTCCAAACATTAGCTGATAAGGCGAGTAACCAGTGGTGCTTCTCCATGTTGTTCTATAAGCCCACAGTGCTTCAGGTAGTCTAGCAGCCCAATCGTGTCTATGTGATGTAACTGTTTTTGTTAAAATTGTTTCTATTATTTTATTGTTGCTTTCTACTTGCCCATTTGCCTGTGGGTGATATGGAGTAGTAATTTTATGCTGGGCATGATAGTTGTTGAGTGTTGTAGCTATTATGTTCCCAAGAAACTGTGGTCCACCATCTGTAATTATCTCTCTTGGGAGGCCATAGCGTACAAATAGATGGAGCAGGAACTGTATAACAGATTCTTCTGTAGCTCTTGGAAATGCCTCTGCTTCAACCCACTTGGTGACGTATTATGTTGCCACCAAAATGTATGTTTTCTGGTTTGATGGTGGGTTGATTGGTCCCACGAAATCAAGAGCCCATCGCTCAAATGGTTCGATGACTAGCTGTGGTTTCAAAGGCATCTCATCCGACTGACTAGGGCGTCCCACTCTCTAGCAACTGTCACATGCTTGGAAAAATTTCTTTGCATCTTTGAAAATTGTGGGCCAATAATACGATGTTTGTAATACTTTATGTGTAGCCCTGCGATCAGTGGAATGTCCACCACATGGTTGGTCATGGCAGGCTTTCAATATGTCAAAAATTTCATCCTCTCGAACACATCTCCTGATATGCATGTCTGCCCCTGTATGAAACAAATAACCCCCGATCCAGGAAAATCTAGTACTTCGTTGAACAATCTGTTTTCGCTCATTAGGGGTTAGATACTTTGGTAACTTACCTACTGCTAGGTAATTGGCAATGTCAGCATACCAGGGTATTTCAACAGCAACAACAAAGAGATGTTCATCTGGAAATTGATCTTCAACTGTTGCTGCATCAACTGGCTTTGGCATTCTTGAGAGGAAATCAGCTATGGGGTTTTCTCTCCCAGGTAGGTCCTTGATTGTAATATCAAATTCCTGCAATAAAATCAGCCATCTAGTTATTCTACCATTTGTGATAGGCTTGTTTGCTAAATATTTTATAGCAGAATGATCTGTGTACAAGATAACAGGATATCCAGTAATATAATGTCTGAATTTATTAACAACATGTATAATGGCTAGAAATTCTTTTTCAGTGACAGTATAGTTTAATTCAATAGGGGATAGATTTTTGCTAAAGTAATAAATTGCATATGGTTTTCTATTCTCCTCCTATCCAAGGACCGCTCCAATGGCTGTGTCTGAGGCATCAGATGATATCTGGAATGGAAAATCCCAATTTGGTCCTCGAAGGATTGGGGCTGTAGATACGAGCTTCTTCAGATCCTTGAAAGCATGTTCACATTTCTCTGTCCAAAGAAAATCGACGTTACCAGTTAGTGCATACAGGGGTGCAGCAATACGTGAATAATGTTCTATAAACCTTTTGTAGTAACCAGAGAATCCAAGAAAGCTACGTACCTCTATTTGAGTAGTAGGAGTAGGAATAAGATAAAGTGTTTGGATTTGGCTGGGTCTACCTGAATGCCAGCTGCTGAAATATAGTGTCCTAAAATAAGTCCTTCCGTCATCATCATATAACATTTTTCATGGCTTAAACAAAGCTTGGTAGCTATGCAACGTTATAGGACTTTTCTAGTGTGTCCAATACTGAATCAAACTCATCTCCGTATGGAGTAAAGTCATCCATATATACTTCCAGTCCTTCATTTATTAGATCTGCAAAAATGCTAAGGATAGCCCTTTGGAATGTGGCAGGGGCATTACATAAACCAAAAGGGAAAACTTGGTAGGCGAATGTTCCCCAAGGACAAGTAAAAGTAGTTTTGTCCTGATCTTCAGGGGCAATCTGTATTTGGTTATACCCACTAAAGCCATCGAGAAAAGAAAAAAATTTCTTCCCTGCCAAAGTGTCCAATACTTGATCGATGAATGGGAGAGGAAAGTGATCTTTCTGCGTTGCCTTATTTAGCTCCCTGTAGTCCACGCAGATTCTCCACTTCCCATTCTTTTTCGGCACCACCACAAGCGGGGAGACCCATTTACTATCAGAGATAGGGTAGATGAAATTAACATCTAAAAGTTTTTGAAGTTCAACTTTTACTACTTCTTTTAGATGAGGATTTAGTCTTCTCTGAGGCTGTCTAACAGGTCTTGCATCATTTTCTATGTAGATGTGGTGTGTATATAATTGAGGGTCAATTCCTTACATATCAGGGTAATCTCATGCAAATGCTTCTTTATATTTTCTTAGGATATGGATGAGTTTTGTTTCTTGTTCGGGTGTAAGGTCGGCGTTAATGTTTAAATTCTTTCTAGGTTCAATTTCCACAATTTTACTATGTGCAACTGAAGTGACAGGGATTTTGTGATCATGTGCATCTTTCAGAGGTTCCTCTTCTACTTCGTTATCAAATGCTGCTTTTATCATATGACACTGGGTATGAGATGTGAGTTCAGTTTGACTAATGAAATTACTGATGGCATCATCTTCTGTTTGGTCTTTGAACTTTAGTGCTTCTTGTATAGTTAATGGAGATCTAATGTTGTCAGTAAGATATGATACAGGGTGCTTATTAGTTTTAACTATTGTGATGTTTGGCTGCGCTGGGGGATATAGTACTAAATTCTTGATATCCGCCCCCTTGGTTATGATCATATTCCCTTGCCGACAGCCGATATAGGCATCAGCGGTAGCGAGCCAAGGTCTTCCTAAGATCAATGGATGTCCATCAAGTTGGGTTTTAGGGTTTATTATTAGAAAATTAGCTGGGTATTCCCAGGAGTCAACCGAGACCATGATATCATGTAGTATGCCTTCTGGCCTAACCACAGACCAATCAGCCAATTCTAGCAAAGTTGAGGTGGGTTCTGCAGATGTGATGCCTAGCTTTTGGCAAGTAGCGGTTGTTAATATATTGATTGTGGCTCCAAGATCAACTAAGGCATTGGTTAGGGTTTGACCATAAATTTGAATAGTTACTATTGGGTTTCCTGGGACTTCATACTTAATAGGTGTTTCCTTTCCTGATAATAAGTCAGATAAAGTACCGACTAATTGAACTCTTGGATTATCTATTGTATTCCTTCTCGGTCTATTTATGCACAATTCTTTAATAGTTTTTGCGTATATCGGGATGTCTTGAATGGCCTGAAGGAATGGAATTTTTATATACAAATTTTTTAATTCTCCCAGAATGTCAAAATTAGGTTGTTGTATGGGTCGAGGTATGACTAAATGTTCTTGGAACGGGGGAGAGGATGTGGTTGCTTGATTATGAGTTGGTTGTCTATTCACATCCTCTTCTTGTGACAGATGTTCTCTAGGTAACTGATCTTCAATATGAACTGTTTTATTTCCCTCTGTTTGGATAATACGCCTAGATCTTAGCTGAAGATCATTGCACTCCCTCAGATCGAGTCCTTCTTCTGGTGTTTCTAAAATTTGGAGTGCTTAGACCGGTCTATTATTTGGATTGGGATTGGGCTGGGCTGGGAGTTGGGGTCTCAGATTAGATCGGGGGTTTTGCTGTAAAGCTGGCAGTGTAGGTTGAGGGAAAGGAATATTTCCTACTGGCTGCTATGCTGGTCTCTGCCAGTTAGTCTGCCAGACTGAACCTTGTGAAGTGGGGGGAGTCCATTGTGGTGGGTATGGGTTGTTTTTCCAGTATGGTGGGGGATAAGGAGGATTCGACCAACCAGATTGGCTTGTCTGATTTAGCCATGGGTTTGTAGAAGGATATGACTGTGATGACCAATTTGGAAATGGGGGCTGAAACTGACTTTGCCATGTATTATACTGTTGAGTATTGTACTGCGGATACTAAAAAGAAGAGGCTGGGTCTGAAAACATACCAGTTTGTTGTGACTGCCACTGACGACGCTGGTTGAGTAAATATACTACCTCTGGTTCTTCTTCTTCTTCCTTATATACCGCTTTTAGTCCAGGTAATGAGGGATAACTTTCTGTAGAGTGATCCTTTGTACATATGGCACATGTCTGGACTGTATCTAGTGGACACTCCTTATGGCTATGCTTCTTCCTGCACCTGGGGCAGAAGATTGTCAAATTCTGTTCTGCCTCCATTTGTTTCTGCTTGGCCTGCAAAACGTCCAATTGTGTAGTCAGTGTTCCTAGTATATCAGTTTTAAAATTTTCAAATAAAGTTCCAATTTCCACACGCGTTACTCCTTCTGATGGAATTTTGTTTTCTCTTGCAAACCGATCATGTTCTGCTGGTTTGATTCGTGTACTGCCTCTTGAACTCCTGATACATAGATCAATTATGTCAGCAAAACTTTCCTGATAAATATCCCCTTTCCCCATAATGTTTAATGTTTCAATCCATTGTTCTTTCATGCCCCTTATTAATGCTGTTTTCAACACGTTATCAGGCAAAGGCAGAGATGCATAGGGAGATCTTTGCAGATTATACTAGAAACGTTCCACATATTCTTCTAATATTTCGTTTGGTCTAGCTATCATCTGAAATATTTCATCTTTTAGTTCTCTAGACCTACAATAGTCTTGATATTTTTTCAAAAAGGATTCTTTCATTTGTTCCCAGTTATTTATAACCCCACCACCTAATCCCATAAACCATTTTAAAGCAGCCCCTTTTAGAGTAGAGGGGAATAATTTTAGTTTATGGGGGTTAGTGGTGTAATCATATCCCCTGCATAGTACATCAAATTCAAATAAAAATGCATGCGGGTCCTTTGATGTAAGTCCGTGAAATGTAGGGATATGTTGAAGGGGAATTGCTTTCATAGGGGCATTTGCTGCAGAATCCACTATGGGGTATTGTAATGTAGAGGTTTGGGTGTTTGGCAGATTTTGAGCCATTGGGTCAAATATATGCCAATAACCTTCCAGAATATCTAAAAGGGTATTCCTAGGTTGAGGAGGAATGTCTTTAACAGGAACGGTTTTAATAGCACTTCCTCTATCTGGGATTTCTATCTGAGGGGATTGGGTCTCTTCAATACTAATTTTTGCTGCACTCCCTTTGTCTAGGCTATTCAATGGCTGAGTTATTCTAAGAGGAGATCTCGGCTCCCTAGTCTCCCCTATTTCCTCTTCCCCTTCACAAAGATTGCTGAAATTCCCTTCTTGCAATCGTTCTGGAATAGAATTTTCAATTTCTTGAAAGTCCTGTTCGTCAGTTTGACTATGCACCTCAGCAAAGGCTACAGATGGTGAATCTGTGGCTTGAAGGGAACTAGTAGGCTGTTTGGAAATAACTTTCCTGGGTCCTACTGAAGGCTGAGATTCGAATTTCTTATAGATTTTGTCTATGAAGGTTGATCGACCAAGGGTCACCGACCCCTTAGCTTTTTCTGGCTTTGGTAAAGGTTTGGGATTTTTTTCTGGCTTTTTCTGCTTAGTCATGCACTCAATTTAACTACTAAATCCTTCTTAAGCAGATAGTAGCAAATCTGCAGGAAAGTGGGCAAAGGAGTAGGGCCTTTACATGCTCCGTACGTAGGTTCTTATCTTCCGTTTTCAAAACCCAATTATTCCCTAGCAGGTTTGTACACTACCCTGAAAAAAACAAATGGCTACACTCTTTCCCCGGCAACGACGCCAAAATGTAGAGCTATAAAAAGAGTCTCTTTCACCTCTAGTTACCTCACATTAATATGTCAATCCGGGAACGTCTTGCTATTTCAAAGAGTGTCTCAGTCTGAGGCTTAGCACTTGTCAGAGTAATGCTCGTATTACAACTGTTTAAAAGCTACAAAAGTAAATAGATGCGTGTCTACAATTTAACTACTTCAAAAGGCTAAATCACACCAAGCATTGCATCAGTCAAAGGTTCGGTAGAAATAACCCACCCTTTTCGTAACTGATGAGAACAGATCCGAGGTCTGGGAGCCAGGTAGCAGATGCTGGCGCTCACTACAGCCTGAGATCGTCCTTAATGAATAGAAATGAAACAACATGTAAAGGAAATAGCAATGAAATAGAACAACACATCAACCAAGGGTTTGGTAGCAATAACCCATCCCTTTCATAACTGATGGGAGCATATTAGAGGTCTGGGACCCAGGTAGCAGATGCTGATGCTCACTACAGCCTAAGACCGTCCTTAAGAAATGGCAAGTAAACAGCAAATTGGCAATCTTGAAATGGAACATCAATTGAAATGGAACAACGACTGAAAGGGAACAACAACTGAAATAAGCAGTAACCAAGTTCGTCAAGTTGTAACTCTATTTCATCACTCCAATCAAAACATCAACCCTTCGCTCTTAAAAGATATACACACACTTTGGAACAACACTACCGATTAAAACCATAGAAACACAACGTGCCTAATCTGATTTTGTTATTGCTCTAAATAAAAGCATACGACTGCACCTCAAGATGAGAACAGTAACATTCAAGGATTCAATAATCATGTGAAATCAGACTTTTCAAGATAACTGTTGTAATGTTACAGCACAATCGCAATGAACTCTGTAATGGAATGACAGTATCCTGTAGAGATTAATTAACACTTAATTGGTAACATGATACCGTCAATATAAGACTTTCGTTTGCAGGAACATCAAATTAAACATAACAGAGCATGTAATATAACGTTCTTAAAACACAACAGATTACCAGATCACATCTATGAACAAACCACACAGAAACCACGCGTAATGGTACAAGAGCAAGTGTCCTCCAGGGCCGGGCCCTTAGCCTCCAGGGGTACACCACTTAAGATTGATCCAGGCTCAACAATAAAAGAGTAACCAAGTCTGTATTAATGCATGAAATAAAATCACAGGAACTCAAGTCCTTCAACAGAACATAAAGATCATAGTCTTGATCTTCCTTAAAAGAAATTACATAAAAGTCCTCTCTTTAGCCAATAGTGCTATCCCTTATATAAGGAAGATGACAGAGATATCTAGATACAGAAAATAGATAAAATAACGATCCCTCAGGATCTAAGATCCTGAGGGATTCACAGAATCGTTAATCCTGAGTCACTTCTTTCCTTTGCTGCTCCGAGCTGATATCTCCGCTTCCCTTCCTGGGTTGGTCTGTTTTGATCTGGTCTGCTTGCAGTCTCCCATCAAAGGGACAACAGTTAGCTCATCTTTGTCTTTTCCTTTGGGATGGCCACTCTCCGTTTTTCCTCCCTCCTGTACATAGGAATGACAATTATCAGTGTTTCCTATTAACCTCTCGTGTTTCGTTATAAATCCTCTTCATTATCTAAGTTTCTAAAGCAAAAGGCTTTTAAGTTCTAATGAAAAGATACTAAAATAACCATCGAAACATACCTTCCTTGATACTCCACAGTTGTTATTGTTTCCTCATCCGTATGGACTATTCTATAGGATATTAGACAGATCTTTCTTCATTTGTTGGTTGTAATGAATGTCTTATCCTCTTTGGACTATTCCGTTGGATGTCAGACGGATCCTTCCAGTTCATGTGTGTCTCTTCTTGGGTGGTATTACTACCTCTCACTTAGAGGCTCACTTTTCTCCCCTCTCTGTAGTAGAAGAGCCTTGACACATTTACAACTGAACACTCACTAGGCACACCTCCTCACTTTTCGAAGACACCATTGCATCCCTCTCTCGTGTTGACAATTAGAGCCAAGGTATATCTTTGATATATATGGAAACCGGGTTGATTCCGGATGGGGCTCCTACACCAAACGATGTGAGGTCTAATTAGGAATTCACATCAAGGAGACCCCTTGGTTGACGAATTTTCAGAACTGTCAATAGGATCATAATAATGCAATATCGAAACATGGTAGGCAAAAAGTAATTAACATACAAAATCTTCTGGGTGGTGGCATAGCCAAACATATGTTGGCCACATGCTCCAACATGGCTTTTGTTTGATCTTTCTAAGCCTCCTCAAAAGTGAGGCACCTTCTAAATATGGTATCAATACCATGATGATAAAGGGTGTTGCCAATTATAATGTGATTTTTAGCCTGGTATCGAATACGTTGTTGATAAAAGCGAGAGGTATTAGGTCATAAATTTTGAGTCTAGAGATAGATGTTGATATCTCCATGCCAATGATCAGATGAATCAATAGGAAAAATGAATCCTCAGGAATAGAATTGTCAAATGTAGACTAAGGAGTCAGTGTCGGATGGGGGAATGTCACATATCAGTTCAACAAAGACTAAGGAATTATTAGATTTGGAAGTAATGAATTCACAATCGAACTCCTGGAGAATAAAAATTCATTTAGAGTACTTTCCCCCAACAATTGTCATGAAAAAATATACATCATTGGGCTGTAATAAAAAAATACCATAGTCTTGTGAAGATAATGTAGTGGTGAAACCTTTGGACAACTTGGATAACTACCAAAGATAACTTTTCAACATGATTATATTTGATTTCTATGATATTAAAATTCTGAATTAAATAATAAATGGGACGTTTGTCCCCTATGCCATCTTCTTGGACCAATACGATTGAAATGATAGTAATGGTAGAAGTGAGATACAGGAAATAATCACGTTACTAATTGGGGGGATATAAGAACGATGCTCGAACCATAACATCTTTTAAAGCATCAAAATCCTTTTGGGTGGTATCATCCAAATTGAAGGGAACCCATTTCTTCAACAATCAAGTAAATCCTTTGGTCAATTTAGCATAAATGAGAACAAATATTTGTATGAATCTAGCCTTCCCTTGGAGGTTTTGTAACTGAATGAGTGAGGAAAGCGTAGGAAAATCGAAGACCACTTGCATTTTAAGTGGATCAATATTAATTTCTTGCTTCGACACAAAGAAGACGAGAAGTATACTGGGCTGGACACAAAACACACATTTGTGAGGATTAAACCTGATATTATAATGCTAACAAAGTAAGAATATATCCCTAAGATGTATCAGATGATCCTCATGATGTTTTGAATGGGCAAGTATATCATACAAATCGGGTTGTACATTGTTATTAATATCATGGAAGGCATAATTCATAGCCCTCTGGAAAGTTACAGTAGTGTTTTACAAACCGAAAGGGAAATTATGATAGGAAAATGTGCCCCATGGACAAATAAATTCAATTTTATGTTGGTCAGATGGGAGTATGTTGATTTGGTTGTAGCCAGAAAAACCATCCACAAATGAAAAAACTTCGCTTCCAGCACAATCATCAACAATTTTGTTAATAAACCAGGTTGGATAGTTGTCATTAGGACAAACACAGTTGATATCTCGATAATCGGTACAAACATGAATCATGCCTTGTTTATTCATTATAGGAACAATGTTCGAGACCTAATTAGTAAGAGGAATTGGGAAAATAAAACCAACAAGCATAAGTTTTTCAAACTCTACTTTATTCACAACAACTTTCCTAGGATGAACCACATGCAAGCGTCATCGAATTGGCTTAACATTCAGATACATTTTGATTTCATGTGCAATGATATTTGGATCAATACTTGGCACCTCTTCATATGTACAGGAAAAAATGTATCAAAATTCCCGAAAAAGGGCTTTATAGATCTTTACCTCTTCAGGAGAACAAGATGCACCAATTTTACATTTTCAACAATTTCAGGTTTAATCGAAATATCAAGAGGAATAGTCTCTTAAATATTCGATAATTTTTTCTAGGAATCAACTTCATGGAAAGATAGGGAATCCATATATATCTCAACAATATTAGGTGAATAAATATCTCCAATATTATCCTCAAAGGTCTAAGGTAAGGAGGAACGATGATGATTATCATCCCACGATGCATCATATGATATCATGATTTCCACGATGCTTTCATCAGAAGAGAATGTACCGAAGAAAGGATTAGAATATGAACCATAATATCAGGAATGATCGACCCAATATATCAAAGAGGGGAAGGTAGAATGTGTCAAACATATCGAAAATATAGATTCATATTCGAGCTCAACAAGACTGACATGCGATCACCAAATGTATCAACATTAGAAGTATCTCACACTATCCAAGGATCAGATGGAATAATTAAAGAAGAGATCATATCAATGAGTGAAGCCATATTTGTAATGTAAGGAGGAGGAAGGAAAAAATTTCCCATCAAAGAGGAATCCTTAATCAATCCTACTTTGACACATTGATAAGAATGTGGGAATTCACAAGAGGGATGCTTCTAGTAACCTGAGAATTATTGGAAAAAAATCTAAGTTGATCAATGGCCATGATGCCCCCCTTGTGAGGGAAAGTGATCATCCTAAAATAGGTCAAAATGAAAGTGTCCATGGCATAAATCCATGTGCAACCTAGTAAAAAGTTATAATCCAATGGTCCGTCTATAATTTCAACTTCTATTGAAACCGTTTTGGCAGCTAATCCTACTTGCAACGTATTCAAAATTCCGTAAGGCTTGAAACCTCTTCCATCAAAGGATTTGAGAGTAGTTTGTGATTGATTAAGTTATGGAGAATCAATATCCTTCCAACAGGAAAGTGACATAATAAAATTTGAATCACCTTTGTCCACAATTGTCCAATGGATAGTCTTACTTTGAAAAACAACCTGGATCATAAATGCCAGTTGCGGTGGAAGTTTAGGTGTATGATTCTCGTGACTAAATACCATAAAACATGAATCCAAAGGATCTATGCTTCTAATTACGACAAGTAAAGATATATTCTAGGCAAGACAATTATGCAAAACCTTGAGAGTTGACATAATAGAAGGAGCTTGAGCTCGATATTCTATTATATTATTATTTTGTGCAACTCTCGCATGAGGATTAAATGTTGATTTGTGAATAACTCCCTTGGGAGGTTTAATGTTAATTCAGTTAGAACCACATATGGAGAAGGATTTGAAGTAGATGAGGTAGAATTGGCAATTTGATTGGTAGCCTTACCAGTTGAGGGATTTGGGTTACCATAGCCTTTATTTCTCGTAGCCACCATGATTTCATTTTTCTGTTTGGTGGAAGATAGCATCATAACTGAGGAAGAGGAATCTAGATCCCATGAAACCATGTTCATCTCTTGGTTAAGTATGTCAACACAACAGGTGCGATAGATGATGACTTGAGGAATTGATTAACCTCCGCCTGATGTGGATAGTCCTAGGTAAAATGTTCCTCATTACAAATTAAGCAAGGATAATGAGGTTTTCGTTTATCTTCAGGAGACTGGTTATTTTGTTTGTTTTTCAAATAATTATCTTTATTCTTATTTCCTTTTCCTTTATTTTTACTTATAGGTTGCTACGATTTTCCTTTCATAGATTGGATGGCATTAATATCGGAAGCATTCACAGGAGTAGTAGAGGATGGATTTTGAGTAGTTGCAGTAGGAGATGAACCAGATAGTTTACTCATTGTATTTTCATTAGAAGAACGAATCATGACATCAATGACATGTGATTCTTTAGTAGGAGGTGGTGGAACAGTGTGCTGAGGTCTCAGGGAATTGGGTATTTTGTCATAGAATGTGTCATATTGAGTGTAAATGAGATCAAGATATTGGGAAAGAGAAATGAGTTGCTCTTCAGTAACAACCCTGCATTTAGCTATGTCCTCAGTTATGGATGGTAATAAAGATTTGATAAACCATTCAACCAATAGTTGATCAAGGATGAAGGTTTTGACAAAACAACGTCAACTTCACCACTCATGAAGATGATAACAAATGTGAATGGAGTCAAACTATTTCAATGAGGTTAAAAGTTTAGTTCGAGTTTCATACCAGATGTGTAGTTAAAAATGGGTGAGAAATGTAGTTGCTAAGGCATTGAAATTGTTAAACTAAGCTCATGGTAATTTGACATACCACTTTGTTGTTGTACTAGAAAGAGTTATTTGGAAAAGCTGTAAACAAATTGAATCATCATTTAAGGAGTTAGATAAACACCATAAATGATAGGTCATTACATAAGTATATGGGCCTTCTCTAGGATTTCCATTGAATTTCAGGATATTGCTCGACAATTTAGTAGGAATGGCCAACGAATAAAGAGAATGAAAAATGGGATCATTTGTCAGATGGGTTAAATCTGGCAATTCAAGGGATGCTATAAACGAAAATTTCCTATTAAAGTATTATGGAGGGTATCTTGGGAATGACAAAATGTGCTGAGAAACATGTATTTGTGCTTTACGATAAGGAGGATTTTGGTAAACATATATGGATTGCCCAGTTCCAAGATAACCTTGAAAGGGTTGAAATGTATGGGTTTGAATTTGTTGACCTTGGTAAGGCATTTGTAGAATACCTTGGTATGGTTTCCCTTATTGGGTGTGGAGCCTAATTATCTTCTGTATTCAAAGATATCGCCACATTGGACCCTAGTTCGAAATGCCACCCAAAAAATATTCGCTACAGGGGGGGTCTAGGGGGGCGGCTGTGACCTTTGGGGAGGCTCCCTGGTGGGGGGTTTCGGGGGCAATGCCCTCGAAGCTAAAAACAGATGTAAAATTGCCTTGTAAAAGTATAGTAATTTCTAGTGAATCTGGGTTGTTCATTAGGCGGATGATCTGACGGTATAACTTATGTTTAGTTTAGGTTTTTTTTCCCTAGAAGGAAACCCCTCTCTTTGTATGAGGTTATTGTATTGAGGTTGTGTAATATATGTGTATTCTCCGAGCGAGAAACAGATAGGTGAGACTATGAGAGAAAATAGAGGATATTATAGCGGATCTGCTGTAGGTTGTGTCTCTTCATTTTGCTGGATAATAGAAAGGAAGGATTGGCTGTTCGGGGTGGATGTAGCCCAAACTGGGTGAACCATGTATATATGTGTCTCTCTTGTTTTGTGCGTTTTCTGTGTTTATATTTCTGCATTATTTCATGTGTTCCTTTGCTCCGTAATATATAATTTTCTAACAACTGGTATCAGAGCCGAAGGTCTATTTGGCTGATAAACTC
>APFE030611795.1:0-77991 GCA_000404065.3 Pinus taeda | reverse complement strand
TTCCCAACACACAATTGCTGTTGTTTTACTACAGAAAGATGACCAAGGAAATGAGAAACCCATTTCTTTCTTTAGCAAAGCTCTTAGAGATGCACCCCTCAAGTACGAGATCATGGAAAAGCAAGCATATGCTTTGGTAAAAGCTAGTAAGGACTTTAGGATCTACATCCTATACTCCCATGTGATAGCCTATGTACCAAGCCCAATTGTTAAAGACATACTCAAGAAAACTTAGAGGGCAGAAGAAGAAAATGGATTGCAAACATTCTAGAATTTGATATTGAAATAAAACCTACAAAATTGAAAAAAGGGCAGGGTTTGGCCAAATTAATGTCTGAAACAAATTTCCAAGCCTTGGACATCAACCAACTGGACAGTGAACCGGAGCTGGTGACTCCAAAGATCAATGTATCCTTTGAATAATCCCCCTGGTATTCGGATATCTGTTATGTGTTATAAAACCTGTGTGCTCCCCCAGGGCTGTCCAGAACTAAATGTAGGTTCCTAAAAATGAAAGCTTTAAAATTTTGTGTTATGGATGGCAATCTGCTTTGGAAAAACCATGAGGGTATCTTATTAAACTGTTTGATTGAAAATGAGGCTAACAAGATCATGGAAGAATTTCATACAGGTGATTGTGGTGGACATTTGTATTGGAAGTCCACTGTGGATAAGATACTGAGAGCTGGTTACTATTGGCCCACTATTTTCTCTGATGTCAAGAAATTTACCACTTCATGTCACAAATGTCAGGGGTTTGAGGGAAAGAGAAAGCTACTGCCACTTCCTTTAAAGCCTATTGCAACAGAGAGACCATTTCAGCAATGGGGCTTGGATTTCATTGGAGAAATTAATCCCTCATCTTCAGGCCAACATAGATGGATTCTAACAACTACAGACTACTTCACTAAATGGATTGAGGCAATCCCATGCAGACAAGAAAATGACTCCATTATCATTCAGTTTCTTGAGACCAATATCCTTGCTAGATTTGGATGTCCTGATAAGATAATAACAGGCAATGTTGTTGCTTTCAGATCTAAGAAGATGGTCAGCTTCTGCCACAAATTCCACATTACTTTGGGCCATTCTACTGCATATTATCCTCAAGGAAATGGCCTGGCAGAATCATCAAATAAAAGCCTTGTAAACATGATAAAGAAGGTGTTAGAAGAGAACAAAAAGAATTGCCATAAGAAACTTGTCAATGCCTTATGGGCAGATAGATTAAGAACCAAGAGATCAATTGGGGTCAGCACATATGAGTTAGTCTATGGATTAGAAGCCAAATTTCCTTCATCACTAGGGATCCCTGTTATGAAGCTACTTCAAGAAAGTCAAGCTGAGCCCAATGATATGCAAAGGAGGGTGAATCAAATTATATGTTTGCAGCAAAGTAGAGACCAAGTTTATAACAGAGTTCAAATATTACAGGAGAAGCTGAAGAAAGCTTTTGACAGAAGGACTGAGGCTGAGGATTTCAACATGGGTGACAAAGTTCTCAAGTGGAATTCAAGAAGGGAAAATAAAGGAAAGCATGGAAAGTTTGATTCCCTTTGGAGAGGACCATTTATCATCCAAGCAGTACAAGGAAATAACACCTACTTTCTTAAGAATCTTGATGAAACTAATTTGGATGAAGGTTCTGTGAATGGCTGGATGCTGAAGCACTATTTTGACTACCTTCCGTGAATGTAGCATGGCTGCCCTTGTACATAATTTACTGTGTATAGTGTTTTCTCTAAGCATGTGAATAACTTAATTTCAAGGATCTTGCAGAAGCAGGAAAAGACTGTACTTCAGCAAGTTTTATAAATATGACAGTCTACAATTTTAAGGTTTCAAGGATGAAAAACTCCAAGTTTTGAAACAGTAGCCAAAGGGTCAAGGCATGTTGACCTGCTGTTCTTGGTATTTCAAGAAGAAAAACCATCTCCATGTGGAGCCACTGTTGGATACCTATACCAATAGGTTTCATATTTCATGATTGGAAAATTCAAATGCCAAATATGCTCTGGTTTGCTGATACAAAGATCCCATATTTCCAAGGCAAGGCAAGGTGTGTACATGCCTTCATGTTTACTAAATTTTGATGGATGGTCCAAAAGTCTAATCTGGATCATACCATGTTTCAATTTTCTGTTGTAGAATAGAGAAAGAAGTCTGTCCAAACTGTTAAATCTTGGCAGACCAATAGTTAGGTAGAGAAAACTAAGGCTCCCAACTGCTTAATCTGGGGCCTTGGAAGCAATAAGGGTAGTGCTAGATAGGCAATAAAATGAAAAAGCCAGTGGAAAAGAAAAGGCACATAAAGGGTCTGCAAGTCTAAGTGCACCCCCCAAGAAGAAATAAAAAATGCTAGGCAAGTAGATGGGTAGGTAGATGGGGTTGCAGAAGTGGTGTTCCTTTCAAACTGAATATTGCTGGTCAATACAAGGAAAGCAACACAATGGAGCATGTCTAACTTCCCTTTTTCCCTTGTTTTACACTCATTACTAACCTCCCTTCCCTAGTTGTGGTTATGAAAGAAATTCAAGTTTTTATGTTGGTTCTTGTATCCTTTAAGAGCCACATTTCTTGTGCAAAATTCTTTTCATTTTAATCTACTCCCTAAGCTAAGTTATTTTCAAATAAACTTAGTGATATCACTCCTCATTCACCCTCTCCCTCCATATTAACCCTTAACTTCTATTATCTAATTCCCTATGTCACCCTTTCCCTACTATTGTAACACCATGGTGTATAAACCCTAAGCATTCTATAAATATCCCCCCCTTGGCATTATAGCCATATGATTCACTACTAGGGAATTAAATTGACATCTGGTTAGTTTAAGAACCCAAGGCTTACCTCTTTGCCTCCCTCAGAATTCATTTACCCATTCAACCCTTCATTTTGCCTAAGAAACCTTGGAAAAAACCCATTTGCACCCTTTAACCCGCTCAAAAGGCAAAAATACCTTGAAAACCCACTTTTCTGCCTTATCCTAAGTTTGGGGCCTTTGTGCGCTTTTATACAAAATTACATGAAAAAACCCATTTATCCAAAGTTTTGAGCCATACACGATTTTGCAAGGAAATATATTGAAAAAACCATGATTTTCGCCTTATCCTAAGTTTTGAACTATGCGTGACTTTATAAAGAAATACAAGGAAAATCATACAAATTCATTAATCTTTATGAGGGTCCCACCGGGCACGAATCCCATAAAAAATAATTTTTAGGTGCTCGCCCGACGCCGTATCGTCCGGACAAGTTATTGGCTCGTCGACCGTCCGATCGGGCGCTTTTCATCCAACAGTTGACGTGGATATCAGACCGGCCCCGACATCCGGAAGATAGCGTCCGATATCTGTCAGAGGCTGATGTCAGGCCTCGGCCACGCGTCGCCCCCACAACGTATCGGAGCCCCCTCTAACAGATTCCCTTTTGTATCATAAGCAGTGCGATATGATACCACCTGCAGTTTCTGGTTTCCACTAAACGGCCTGCCAGCGTCACTGCCAACATCATCACCGTGTCCGCGCCCCCGTCCGCCATTGCTCCACCTGTCTGCCACCTCACCACCCCTGTGGACCACTCGTAAGCCGCCACGTCACCTGATGACGTCATGCTAACGTCATCCGACCCTAACCCACCCAATGACGTCATGCTGACATCATCCGAAAAAGGCGCCAATATCCCAAAAATCCATATTTTTGCCAATTTTTCGCGTTTTTTGCACTTTTTGCATAAACTGTTGTTGCGCCTTCTGCATGCATTTTACGTCTAAATTTGCACCAACCTGCTCAATTTCGACCTGGAGACCTTCGGCACGCCTACCCACCTGCACTTGTGACCCGAACGTCAGTACACCAGGTATTTATCGTTGTTAATCCTCTCTGCGCCTGGTTTTATCTGCAATAAGATGAAATTCACTTAAAAACACTGAGAAACACATAATTCACCAGCAAATCCCTTCCGCCAAGTTCCCATTGGAAGTTGGAAGCTCAAAATTCACTAGCTAAGCCTTGTTTAAACAAAAATTTCACATAACCTGCATTCTGTTCGCGCAGTCGTGAAAAGGGAAACCGAACCTACACCTAAATATTGTAAAGGAACTCGCTGAAAACAAGTATTTGCTCTCCCATTCACTGGTGTGTGCAGTATTTCAATTGCTGCGGTGTACCCTATCGTCCTCTGTTTCTCAATTCACCTCTTCTTCCAAGCATTACTCTTTTCCGTTACTCAGCACAAGTAACACTAATTTACATACAAAACAGAGTTCTTAAGTAACCATGGAAACTCTAGTGGCACCTGTGGCCCCCAATATTGCCCCTTTGAATGCCCCTCAGAGAGAATTGGAGTGGCAACCTTTAGCAGACTTGGATTATCAAATCTCAGAGGACTCCCTAACACACAGTAGGTTCCACCTCCACTTGCTAAATGAAAATTTTAAAAGGGGTGCCCCCCCAAAAACCCCATTTGGGTTCTTAGTTGGAACAGATATTATATGGGCATTATTGGGTATTCCTCCTCCCAATCTTCAAGCTTCCTCAGCGTCAAACCAATATACAACCATGACCTGATTCACTATGTGTTTTTATGTTATGATCCCACTCAGAGAGCTGTGGCTTGACCCTTCAGGCTCAGTTTGTGTTCTACATCACCCCTGAGGCCATCAGAGAGATGCCTTTGCAATTCAAAGACTGCAAGAAGACAATTGGTTCCCTCTGTCTTTGTTTGATCTTGATAAACCAAGGAAGCTAAAATGTTGACAGATGCTCAGATCACAAAGCTGAACCAATTGTTTATTAACTCTGATACTGTGCAATACCCTCCTATTTTTGCTGGTTACCTCAACCCATTGGGTAGAGACCTTGCAGATATGATCAGTCCCATCCTGGGTTATAAATCAGTTGAGTATATTGATGAAACTGTATTGGTAATGATGCTCATGTTTTCCCCTGGAAAAGCTCCAATCTGCTATGACTATGCCACCTACATATCAGACAAAATTCTTGAGCAGTTTATGAACCTATCAAGAGAAAACATGTTCAGATACACCTCCTACATCAACCACTTAATTTTATACTATCAGCATGAGAAATTTTCCTTTGTTACGAAAAGAGTGGATGCACAAGGAAATCCAAGGTCGGTAGTGTATTGGACCTCAGTTTTTCACTGCAGAGCCTATTCTCCATACACTTACTGTGAGTTTATAGACCTTTTCATCCACCCAGCCATGTCTCTATTCATGAGCTCACCTCCTCCAAGGCTAACAGATGAGATGCAGAGGATCCTTCAGCTGTCCAAGGTGTACAGCATTGGGGATTGGTAGTTTTACCAAAACTACAATGTTATCAGAATATATGGTTGTGAGTTGCCCCCATACAGACTGCCCAAGTATGTGCCCATGAGATTGTTTGCCCTTGAATACTTCAGGCAATTTGGGAATGTTGATGTAAAGCACTTTTCAGGCAAAGGAAAGAAGGCACAGCTGAAAGTGAGAAACCAATTGGCCCACTTGGTTTTGAACAAAAGGGAGGAAGGCTGGAAAGAAGCTGACAGAATGCTAGAAAGCCTTGGCCTAAAGACCAGTTTCCTCTGGAAACCTTATGACCCCAATCACTCCATATCATTAAGAAGGGTCAAATATAGGCTCTCTAGCTATGACCATGTAAGGTTGCCTCACATAGAAAAATATGCAAATCAATTAAAATGGAAGAGAGGCACACTAGAGGAACCTATTACACAAGAAGAACTAAATGAGAGAGCAAGAAGAAATCTTCTTAAATTTGCTGACTTGGAACTTCCTGCACAGGTATTCTCTCTTCCAAGCCCTCAAGTAGGAGTAGCGGCCTCATCCTCCACAGCACATCAGGAGGCAGTCAAAACTACAAATCAAGCTCCCAGCAAAGGCAAGGAAAAAGAGATGGAGCAAGAACAGGCACAGCAAGCACAGGTTCAGCAACAACAACAGGTACATCAGCCAGAAAAGGAGCAGGCAAGGCAAAAAGAACAAACAGCAGAGGCCCCAATGGTCACTGAGCAGCAGCCAACACAAATGGTGCCTCCTAGGCAAGAATCAAGAATTGATGCTTCAGTCCTCCAAACCCCACAAAGAGAGGACATAAGCAGGAAAAGGGACAGCGAGACTCCCCTCACTACATCAACAACTCAAGGGGAGAAGAGGCAAAGGTTAAATCCTTTTTCAGAGGAAGAAATGCCAATAGGGCAATCTTCGGGTGTAGGCCTGCCTAGCATGGAGGCCTTAGCAAGTTCCTTCCAGCAGGAACAAGAGAGGGCAGCATGAGGAGAAGTTAGCTCCTCCAGCCAACAAAGAGGAGCTGAAAAGAGCATCAAGCAGCAGTTCAAGGACATCAAGAAGAGGAATGAGCCCATAAGGCTATAATTGTATAATCATTTGCTGAAAATGGCTCCCACCAACCAGCAAAGACTCATGTCTGCTTTTGATGTCCAGGAGGGCAAAATGATCATGAGCCATTTCGTGCCAGCCGTGCAGCAGCCACAGTCAGCTGCAGATTACATCAGGACCAACCTTGAGGTCCTTGCCAGGGACATCCACCTAATGGATCAAATTGAATTACACAAACAAACGGGTGAGATGGTGTATGCCTCCTTGGCAGACAAAACATTGGTGAACTACAGGCTACAAAATAGCCTAAATAATACGACTACACAACTTGAGTTGGAAACGGCATCCTCTCAAGCAAAGGACAACAGGACCAAAGCTTTAGAGGACATCATAATAGAGCTTGGACATGATCCTAAGGATGTCAAAGCAGTGCAAGAGCTTTTGAAACTAAGGGATGCTGATATGGAAGCATTAAAGAAGATGATCAAAATCCCAGCAACTCTTCATCCCCAAACTGAAGAGGTTTCCCAGCTAAGACAAGACAAGGATGCAGCAGCTATGTTGGTAACACTATACAAACAGCTCATCCAGACACAAGAGAAGCTGGAAGAATCAGAGGCTGCACTTCAGGCAGCATTGCAGCAAAAAGAGGTAGGACAAACTTCACAACCTCCACCAGAAACAATCAATCTAGAGGAAGCTCCTCCAACCACTGCCCCTCCCAGTCAACAAACACAGCAAGCAGCACCCTCCACTTCAACAGCAACAACAGAGCACGATGAAAGCCTTGACATGCAGAAGCTCAGAAACGAAATTCAAGCCTTGGAGGCCCAAATGTCAGATTTGAATCAAGCCAAAGAAACTCTGGCTAAGATCAATGAAAAATATGATAAATCCAAGCAAAATGTGGCTGAGAGAGAAAGAGAGGTAAAGGCTCTCAAAAAGAGAATAAGTGAGCTAGAAAAGGAGCTCACACTGGACAAAGTAACAGTTGAGCTCAAGAGAATCCTATGGGCCAATATTGGCCAGTCCATCACAAACCAGTGGGAATACATTGAGGCCATTCATGAGCAAATGGGGCTCATTAGAAAAGCACACAGGGAAATCCAAAGGGCAAGAGCATCTCTAGGCAGCATGCCTGAGGCTTCCACCAGAATGATCAATGTGCTTAACTATAGGACAAGCTCTCAGCTGATCAAAATGGGAATTGCCAACAGGACTGAGACCATTTAAATGGTCAAAAGGGTCCTGACACTAAGAAACCTGGTACAGACCTTAGAAAGAAGAAGCCAGGATATGCAGGCAAACATCAATAAATTCTAGGACAAGTTCATGGCATTACAGAACAGAGGTCTTCCTAGCTTAATGGAGCCCTCAGGAAAACTACTTGCACATGAAAAATATGCCAAGAGGGTCAACACATTTTCTGCTAATCAGATTGCAGAAAAGGCCAGCACGTCAGCAGAAACAGGGCCAGCATCAGGACAGACCCTTTTGAACAGGGTGGACAGCTTATTCTTCATTATGAATGAAATTACTCACTTGTTTGATGAGCCTCCCAATTTTTATAAGTATACAGAGGTAGATGAGACCATAGGGTCAATTATGAGGCATCAATTGCCTACACAGGAAGTCTGGAATAGTTTGATACAATTACTCCTAAACCAAAGCCAGTAATTATGTTTTTTCCTTTTGAAATATTTAAATTGTCATGCACAGGAAAAAAAGGATATATCAGCATGTATGTAGAGAGAGGCTGAGCCAACTCAACACAACCATTCGGCCACCATAGCAACACTGGCAGTCACAGGTGACAGGGCCGAAAACCTACAGGAGGACAGAGCTGCACAGACACGTCATTCAACAGTTATAACAAAGCATTCAACCGACTCGGTGAGCTCCAAAAGTCGAAATCTTCTGACAGGAGTAAAAGAGCATTTATGTTGTATTAAAGGCTGCAATAACTTCTTATCTACTATTTCTGTACGAGTTAAAGAAGATATTTTATTTCTCAGATGACTCAATGCCTGAGATATTTTGTATGAAGCACTTCTATATATTCCCCCTCGCATGAGTTAGCAGGGGTTGGATGTTGGATATTATTGATATCTATTCTATTGTTCTTTTACTGAAAACTCTCGGAGAAGTAATACAAAAGATGATGGAATTTCCAAAGCTCTGTGTTTCTTGATGCATTGTGGTGTTTGGCTTAAATTTACAGGATTCCCGCGTATTTCATGGCACAATAAGTTTTTCTTATAACTCTTTGTTATGTGTTTTGTTATCTTTCATATCTCTTTCATGTTTCCTCTGTCTTACAGTGAATAGCAAGGAAAAAGAATAGTTCTAGTATTTAATCACAGATTACCCTGAACTCAATCTAAGCTATTTCTAATGTTTTTCTTCAGTTATAGTAATGAAGGTGTAATTCTTAATTTCTACCCTTTCACACTATATCTTTCACAGTGATTATTGTTCCAGGAATTCAAGTATGCTCCTGAGGAATATATCTCTTTCTCACACCCCAGCTTAGTGGAAAATTCTTAATTGCTTTTCACTGGTTGTTTACATTCCACCATCATAATTTCAAGTTTGTTTCATGAAATATCTAAATGGCCCTGTAACTCTAGCTGCTCAAACTCAAGATTTCAAGAAACCAATAGCCACAGACTCCATTGCCCGATGGACTAACATTATCTGTAGATATCCACGTTAAGTATAGAAAGACATCCTTCCAACCAAACATAAACCAAAACCCTTACTTCATAACTAGCCTAAAATCTCCACAGAACAGAGACAAAGCTTAAAGAGAGAGCCCTCTCTGATCACAGCTGGGCTAGAAGCTATAATCCAAAGATTGGTTAGTGGTTACCCCGGCCGTATTCCCTTGGGAGTCAAAGGGAACAACCTTGGTGTTAACATCGTCTACGAAACCAGACCTTAGAGCTCGAGGTCTCTAATGTATACTTTATCACTGGACTGTCACGGAGAGGGATGGTTCCTATTTTGACTGGCAGTAGACCTTCCGGGGAGAAGGTTGGTGAAGTAAAAGCTCGAGTGTGCCCGGAACCACAATTCGGGCAGCGGAGTGCTAAGGTGTTAATCAACACTATCCGAGATTTGACTCTGAAGGCCATTCTCTTCACCATCACACGTGTAGCTAGGGTACAAGCGCCCCACGAGGCCAGCAAGAACCACCTGATACTCGCGACTGAATGCCTCAGTCCGACCATCTTTAACTGGGCTGCAGCTGTGATTACTAATATCAAGAGGCAGCTCACAAATTGGAAGCGGGCAGACACGAAACAGTTTGCATATAGTTCGATCGTGGTATCGTTCTTCCTGGAGCGAATACCACTCTTCCGGATCCAGAGAGCCATGGTGGCAGATCCATTGCCACAAGAGCCTAGAATGGCTCGCTGGGCAGCACTAATGCCCAGAGGAGGAGGAGGCCAGGAGATGTCATGGCAACCTGAGTTCTTCATATGGCTCCGTCGACAGTTGATCGTGATCCAGGATTGGCCTTATGCAGGAACCAGTTTCATGGGGGACCCAGACCTTCCGCTACCAGAGGGGGAGGAATGGGAGGAGGAGTTACGTATGAACTCCTTGATTTTGATGTTTTTCATTTTTTGTCTTTTTTAATACATGCCTGTTCTAATGATGATTGTATGTATATGCAGATGTGGGCGTGGAGCGACCAGCCGGCTTATCCCCTACAGCATGGAGAGGCCAACCCGCAGCCGACCCTAAGGCAGGGGGAGCCATGGGGGAGGAGCTGATACAGAATCTCGAGGGGCTTGCCCAAGGGATTCCTGGTTATGCCAGATTGGCAGATGTGCGCTTTGCATATCAGAGGCACGCAGTAGGGGTGCCGACTTGCGTCCATCCTCTGCTGAGACGATTGGTGCGAGCAGTAATGTGCTATCATGAGCACCACCGTGCTTAGACTCCTAGGTTTTGTTTTCTGCATATTTTTTGAGAGACATGCGTCTCAGATGTACGGAGGACACAGACTCTATCCAAACATGTACATTCTATTTTTTGAGCGCCTCAGTGCGCCACACGATATATATATAATATATATATATATATATATATATTATATATATATATATTATATATATATAATATATATATATATACATGGTGTTATGGTTTATTGTATTTTATGCTTCTTGTATCATGTTGATTTACATATTATGCAAATGTCTGTCCAATACATAGTTAGCTAATGCATCAGTTACTGCATTAAGTCTTCTTGGAATGTGTTGATAAGTAATGTAATCAAAATCTCTTTCCAATAACTTAACATGTAAATATAACCTTAAAATGCGATGATCTCTGACGGAATATCATCCGTTGAGCTGGTGGACTACAAGTTGCGAATCTAAGTTTACAACCAATGTGCAGATTCCGAGGTTAATTGCTTCGACCAATAATTCAATTACAACACTATATTCAGCCACATTGTTGGTTGTACAACCCAGACACACCCCTTGAATATCTACTAACTCACCATGAGGATCGTAGATCACCCATGCCACAGATGACAGATTGCGAGTACTGCGGGAAGCACCATCACCGAAACCAATGTAAGGCGATCCAGACATCTGTTCAAGAAGCAAAAGACACAATAAGCGGCAACCACGCTGACACACTAAGATAAAAACTAAATAAACATGCACACACAACACACTACTAAAAGCATACGCATGTACAAAAGTAAAGAGCTCGCATGATACTTGATTCAAGTCAAGCCGTTTTCAAGACTTTGCCTTATCGCATTGTTGCATGACCGGCCTAGATAATGTAGGCATCACTCGGCCTGCTGGATAAAATGATCAACGGCACTGATGATCTGCCCATGCCCCCCAGCCGAGCGAGGTTTACAAGCTAGAGGATCAGTGCCCCCTTTGGCAGAGGGACCGAGTGTTGCAATAGAGTGCAATGAAGGATCAGAGCGAGCAGAGATCAAACCAAGCGAAGCAAGGTGCGGAGGTGGGAGGGAGAACACACCCATGAGGGTAGGGTCTTTGAAAAGCTCAGCTCCACACTCTCAAAAGGAATGGAGGCATGTTCAACGAAAGGTACATTCCCTCAGAAGAGGAAGCGAAGAAGGAAATTTGGTCCACCGTAACAATTTTCCCCTGATGAGGGAAACAAATGACACGGAAGAGGGATGAAGCCACGGCACGCATGGCATACGTCCAACTCCAGCCCAGAAGGAGGTTATATGTGAGATTCATGTCAATGACCTCAACTTCTACTTCCACGGTTTTCCCTTCTAAGGTGATTGTTAATCGTTGAAGAATACCATAAGGACGGGATTCTCTCCCATCGAAGGCTTCCAAGGTTGTCGGAGACTGGCTCAGAGTCAGGGACCCGATCGCTTTCCAACAAGCAATAGACATAATGCAAGTTGATGCGCCTTCATCAATAACTGTACGATGGATCGTTTTGGAATTGATGATGACTTGGATGAGAAAAGTGATCTGATGAGGCAGTCGAGGAACATGGCTCTCGAGGTCGAAGGTAATCAGATCCAAATCTGTCGGGTCGATGCCACCGATGGCCGATAGCAAGGACTTCCTCTTGGGGGGGCAGCTCTGGAGAACTTCTAAGGCAAACATAGCTGACGGAGCCTGCGCTAAGTCCTCTACGATGCTATAGTGCTGGGTAGCACGAGCATTCGGATCGTAAGAAGATCGCCTGAGTACTCCTTTAGGAGGGGGTCGGATTGTCATCTCAGTACTCGGTCTCTCGATATGGAGGGGACCAGAGCTGGACGAAGGAGCACTTGAGGGAACCTCGGGCTCCTTCCCGGCGGACGACGGATACTCCTTTGCTCGAGTCGTTACATGAACGGGAATAGATCCGGCCATGAAGACTTGGGAACCGAAGGGAGAAGAAGATGGATCAGCCACCATTTGAGTTTGCTAAGAGGGAAAAGGCTCTTTAAGAACCGCAGGAACCCCAGGAGAACCCTTTAACAAACGAATAACTTCGGACCGCCTGGGGCAGTCCTTAGTATAGTGATCCTCCTCACAAATGAGGCAAGGATACTTAGGTTTGCACTTAGCTCCTTCCTCGGCTGGAGGTTTGGAGGATTCCTGTTTAGGTTGGTCGGATTTATTCTTTCCTTTCCCCTTTTTCTTTACTTTCGAGGCCTTGCCCGCCGTGGTGGACTGGATGGCGTTGACCTCGTAAGTATTACCAGAATTTGAACCACCCTGAGAAGTTTTTTCGTTAGAAGCACTTGACTTTTGCTTCCCAGGGTTTGACGATGATTTTTTAGAGGCCGAGTTCACAGAGCCAATGACTCCATCGGCATATGGCTTCGGTGGAGCCTTGGATGTACCGGGCCTTGGGGCGTCTGGCAAATACTCATACAAGGTACCAGACTGAGAGTAAACTAAGTCCAGGTATTGAGTGCATGCGCTTGCTTGCTCTTCAGTCACACAGGCTCCCATAGCAATGTCCCGTGCAATCTTAGAGACAAAGGAAGTCGTGAACCAGTCGGTGAGGAGTTGATCAGGAATCCAAAACTTGATCAACCTGTGACGCCTTCTCCATTCATGTATATGATCGAAGATATGCGTAGCTGTATCCTGCTTAAGAGACGTAAGGAGGTGAGTCCCTGTCTTGTACCGAATGGGTAACTGAAAGTGAGTAAGGAATTCCATGGCCAACGAATTAAAATATTGAAATGACCCGCGGGTTAATTCAATATACCATTTAGTGGTAGAACCAGTGAGAGTCCTCTGAAAGAGGCGAAGCCGAATCGAGTCATCGAGCCATGAATTAGACGAACACCCTAAGTGATACGTCATTACATGAGCTTGAGGGTCCTCTCCGGATTTTCCGTCAAATTTGGGACAATCACTAGGTATCTTAGTTGGAACTGGTGGCCATTGTGGATTATGTAAAATGGGATCATTTGTTAACTTCGACACATCGAGCAGTTCCAACGTCGCTAGAAATGGTAGCATCAGGTTGAAGGACATTTGTCCCGGATACGAGGTAGAGCCAGAATTCCATCCAGTTCCCGTTTGCCCCCACTGGCCTTGTCCCGATGGACCAGGCCCAAAAGGGCCTTGTCCAGAAGGATTTTGTCCATAAGGGTTATTTCCAGAACCGGGTGGTTGATACTGGTTCTGCCCCCCAGCGCCCCATTGGTTACCATATTGGCCAACAGGTTGTTGATAATTTTTATAAGGGTTGCCCTGCGGCTGCTGGTAATTTTGATACAGGGTATATTGATTTTACCCCTGGGGTTTCTAGTATCCATATTGAGCCTGGGAACCAGGCGGCATTTGATGAGAAGATTGGGATTGATACCCACCTGAATATGGGGGTTGGGATTGATACCCACCCGAATAAGGAGGTTGGGATTGATACCCACCTGAATAAGGAGGCTGGGATTGATACCCACCTAAATAAGGAGGCTGGGATTGATACCCACCTGAATAAGGAGGCTGGGATTGGTACCCACCTGAATAAGGAGGCCGGGATTGGTACCCGCCTGAATGAGGAGGCTGGGATTGGTACCCGCCTGAATGTTGGGCCATCTGGCTAGAAGGTTGTCCTGGTCGGATCTGAGATGGCCCTGTTTGCCTAGAAGGTCGAGCTTGCTGAGCGAGGGGCTGCCCTTGCGCAACTAAAGATTGTCCTTGTAGACTAGATGGTTGCTGAGCAGTAGGTTGGCCTTGTTGTGTGTAAGGATGGCCACCTTGCCCAGAACGGTAGCCTTGTTGGTTTCCGGGTTGACCTTGCTGACCGTAAGGTTGTCCCGGGTTCCCATAGGGTTGCCCCGAAGGTAAGCCCTGCTGGGGCCCAGGTTGTCCTTGCTGAGCATAGGGTTGTCCCGGGTTTCCAGAAGGTTTCCCAAGATACGTAAAAGACGGACCACTAGAGGCTAAAGGTTGTCCCTGATAGGGTTGTCCTTGCGGGTCTCCTTGTTGACCTGGGTAATTCTGGCCATAATACTGCTGCCCATGATTAGGCTACGAGTAAGATGGTTGAACCTGGTAGGGTGTTCCTTGGGATGGCTGTCCTTGACCTGGATGGTACTGGCCACCGCCATATCTGGAAGTACCCCAAGCCACGTTCAATGGAACGGAAGCCTCAACATAGGGCTCTTCCAGCAAGGAGGTATACAAATAATGATTGACAGGATCATAATAGGGGCCTTGCCCACCTGGGTTCTAGACATTGTGCAAGTACTGGGAATATGCCTCCTCTGCCGACATAGCATCAGAAGGAGGAGGGGCACCACTTGTGGGATGGACAACTCTAGCAGTATGTGTCGATTTACCACTTTGTACTGGACCTCGAGATGGGCCTGCAGTAGAAGTGACAGCAGAAGATGTTGTAACGGCACTAATAACTGGAGTTGATGATGCGACACAAATGGTCGGATTGGTTGGGACTACTGTAACAGCAGTATGGTGAACTTGGAAAAAAACGGTCCTGTGGTAGGGACAATGTTTTGATCCCACATAGAAGAGGAAGCCGTAGAGTTCATAGCATCCCTCAGAGATCTATAGCGCGCCGACACCGTGATACCGAGAGGTGTAACGGTGTAGGGCATAGAGATGACTGGGGATGTAGCCGAAATGGGAGTATCAATACTCGACATAACAGGTGTCCCACTCGACACAGGAGACATATCCTCCATATCGAAAGAAGCCATCGGAGATGCAACACCAACAGGAGTAGTGGGAAAATCCTCTTCAGAGGGTTCCCAAACAGGGTTCCAAAACAAGTCGTAAAGCTTGTCCTCTGGAGCACGAGAGTTCAACGGTTGGACACTCGGAACAATAGGAAGAGCATCACAAACCGGTGTTTCAGGGGCAACAGAAGATGGATACCCTTAGTCACTTGGGACAGTAGACGGGATCGATGGATCCGCAAGGATGATCAAACGAAGACCCTAAGAAAACTAACGATAAGAGACCCTACTCAAAACTAAACGCAAACAAGATCTACCAAGGTGAATGTTATCGTGGCCGAATAATTTTTTATGACATTAGGACACAACTTGACCTTTTCATGTTTTAAGAGTCGAGAAAAGGACAAAAGATGACTCTAGTTGCCTTCGAATGTTTAAAGAGCCCGAAGTGACAAATGCTCAATAGAGCCTTTTCTTTTACAGAGTCCGAAAAGGATCAAAAACAGACTGCTCTGGAGAAACTAGGCAAGGGGTTTACCAGAAAATACGTAAAACGGCTTATACACCTTGGCAATCATATGAAAACCAAGGACTTTCTGTACTGCAGTCAATCTTCCTGACTGCTGTGTTCGGTGCGTTACAGCTTGTAAGGCGGCAGACACAACCTCCTATGGATCAAGGATGCAAACCTAGTGGAGTCTCCCCATATATACGCGACGGTAAATGGGAGCCCAAGTCTGTACTAGACCACAATCGAACCACACCAGGAGGAATCACCCAACCTTAATGTGAGAACAAAAGTGACTAAGTTTAACAACGCCGGAGCACGCCTCTAGCCTAGACTGCTAGAATGTTTCCGTTATGTTCCAATGCGTTTTTATGTTGATTCGGTTTATTTTATGGTTGATATTTAGTTAAGTTTCGATTTCAGGTCCTACCGTATGTGATCTTTCACAATTGCCTAGACGCAATCTATATGCCAAAGAATACCATTTCGTTCGATGAATACTAACTCTGAGAAGGTTAAGAATTTTCAATCAAACAAAATTAGTGCAATCAATCAAACATCCTAATGCCGCTAACGGCGAATAAACATAACTTTTATTTCAACAATACAAATCAAAAGGTCCTATTCCATTCACTATTGAATGCAAAAGAGATTATTTGATTTTTTTTTCAAAAGGAACAATGCACTAGAATGAATTTTGAAAGATAATAACACTGAGCAAAAAGGCAAATTCACTTAATGAAGACACAATGAGATCCCAAGACACTAAAACAGTTCTCCAAATCGAAAGGAAAACAAAGGCTTTGTACGGACTATGTGATCTAAGCTCAAACAAGGCTAGAATGAAATCCAAGCAAGCAAGAGCAAGTCACTCGAAAATCAATCAAAAAACACTTCAACAATCACTGAACGAGAGCGAAAAGAAATCACAAGGTTAACTGGAAAATCAAAGAACCCAAAACTCCCACGGGAGGCTCGACACACACGGCCACTAGATGCCCTAGGGTTGAGGTGTGAAATCGATGGAAAGAGGCAAACACCCAAAGGACAAAGGTTGAGAACCAATCAAACAGGGCTCAAACACACTCCAATAACTGAAAAAGAAGTGGCAAAATGAAAATCCAAGCTCAGAAAGCAGGCAAACAAGTGGTTTAAAAAACTAAGAGCTCTGGCGCGACTGTGAGGCTGCAACTTGCACTAAACAGGGATTGGCGCGGGTTGTCAGTTAGCAACAAGGGCCACTAGTGCGACTATGAAGGGGAAAACCACGCTAACAAAGTTTGCCAATTTCAAAAGAAAAATACGCAGTCCAGGGCTTGGGTCACAATCTCCAGGCAAGCCAGGAAGCAAGGGGTAGCAAGAAATTCAATTCCAAAATCTTATCCAAGCAAGCAAACAAGAGAAAACCAAAGAGGTAAGACAAACTCCAAATTGTTCAGTTCGTAAACCAAACCGGAGAACGACTGAAGCGGCTTTGATCTACTTCACTACTGCAAAGAAATAGTCTTTCGAATGCTATATGGTCGTGCTTCAGACTTTGTCTAAAGTTTACAAATCAAGCAACAAGCTAAACTCCCTAGCGGAGTCACCAAATTGTTGGAGAGGTAAATACCCTCTACGGATAGAGGCAATCCCTACTAGCCTAGAACGGGTCTAGCAACAATCAAACAATGCTATCATGAAAGTTCCTAATTGCAAATAAAAGATAGGTGATGAAGACCTACTTGGGTTCCAACGCTTTAGTTTGTAGAAGAGATGTAGTCCACGCTCCTTTGCCTTGGCCGGTCACGATCCTCCACTATCCGCATGAATGGACACCTGCACACACAAAGAGAACAACACAAACACAAGCGTGAAATCTAATATATGAAATTATACATCAGTCAGGAAGGATATAATTCAACATCAACCATTACAAGTACAACAAGAATGGAACCATAATGATAGTAATCTATTATTAATAATCAACAAAGGAGAATACAACCAGCGTCCTGACGTCAAGTCCTCCTTTGGCTGGGTGCTCAACTACACAAGTCTTGCAAAGCTTGAAGGGATGAGGGACAAGCTCTCTCTCTCTTTAGTGACAAAGTCTCCTTACTTAGGTAAAACCTTATGGATACAAAGAAGGCTCTTGCAACTCCAATCTATTGATATCTTCCTTTCAGCACAAGTATTGCAACTAGAGTCAGGACTAGCTTGCTCAAGCCATCGAGACAAGCTTTTATAGAGGAAAAGGAAGAGATAAGGTCAATCTCAACAATAATGGATTTGAATTCATCACTTGGAAACTTCTGTGCAATGGTGGCAAAACTACTTCCCATTCAAGGAGATTCGAAGCCAAACCATCCTCACTTAACTTGGAGTCAGTTGGTGAATGAGTTGGACAGAACCTTCGGAGGTTGATTAGTTCAAAACTTTGCCTAAAAAGGTTGGCGCGATTGCAACTATGGGACAGAGCGCTAATGGCGCACCCTTTCAATAGGATTTTCCCCATTGGCGCGGGCATAACACAGTGGACTAGCACTAATGTAAAAAGGGTTGTTTTAAAGGCAAAGAGCAGGAGATGTCTTCAGGGCATATGAAGCTCATCTCTAGAGGTGAATAATGCAAGTGGTTTCAAGTATTGTCACTACTCACAAGTCCCGGAATGAGTCCTCCAAGATGCAGGAGAGGGGTAACAGGGACGGTGACAAATTACTGTGTAACAACTTTTTCTATGTAAGGAGTATGACTTTGAGGTGATTGTGAAGCTAGGAAAGTTTAATGCAGGACTTGACCATCTGTCGCAGATCGAAACAAGAGAGGAACCTACTAATTTGGAGGAAGGGCTGCCAGATGCATAGCTCTTCGTGGTGTGTATCATGGATAATAATGTCGAAGATATCATTCATTTCTTGACTATGAGGATGGCTCCGGAAGGGTACACAAGTCAGTAAAAGAAGGAACTAGTAGTGCTCGCAGCAGACTTCTCAGTGATTGTAGGACATTTGTATAAGATGGGTACGAAGGAGATATTGCGACAATATGTGCTAGATTTTGAGAGGACTAGAATTGTCGCTGAATCTCATGGAGGGGCTACGAGAGAAAATTATGCAAGAAAGGTGACTATGCAAATGATTTTGCGTGCAGGTTTTTGGTACCCCAGAGTCCATAAGGATTCCAAAGAATATTGTAGGGAATGTGATGCATGTTAAAGAACTGGAAAACCATCATGAACGGATGAGTTGCCACTAAATCCTCAAGTATTGTTGCAACCATTTGAAAAATGGGCGATTGACTTCATTGGTTAGATTCAACCACTAGGCAAGAAAACTAGTGTGTGCTGCATCATCACCACGAGGGAGTACCTAACCAGACGGGCAGAGGCACAACTAGTTAAGGATTATACAAGGGATACAACAACAACATTTTTGTTTGAATATGTCTTAACTAGATTTGGCTTTCTGAAGGTGTTAATGAGTGATCGAGGTACACACTTTCTAAATGAGACAATCAGTGTGCTGACAGAGGAGTTCCATGTCTATCATCACAGGAGCACATTGTATCACCCATAAGCTAATGGAAGCAGTCAAGAAGGTAGCTTCGTAGAGTGCTGCTAAGTTTTCCATAGTGCAGGTGGAGCTAGGGGATCTTTGTGGCAAGATCATGGTGCTAGCTGAGTGACTCAAGGGCGATTAACGATATTTATGCCGGGGGATTGTTGGGATGGGGTCCCCTGGGTTAGTTTTGGGGTTAAAAACCCAAGTTTTTATGTAATTTTTGTAAAAATATGTAAAGTCTCCATGATTTGTAAATGCATAGCGCGTAGATGGATAGCAGTCAAAAAGGGTTTTATACTTGTTTATGTAAAGTTGAGTCAGTTTTGAGATCCATCCATGGTTCGTGGGGCATGGGGTTGTATGAAGAAAGCTATAAGTAGACATGTCTTAGAGAGTCTAAGGCATAATAGAGATAATTATGGATGTAATCGGTCAATAGAGGATAGTGCAGAGAAGTGGTAAGATAGGATAGAAAGGCTCTACATATGAGTGCGCAGAGGCCTAGATAAAATCCGCAACTGAGTGCGCAGACCCCTACAACTGAGTGCGCAGGGTAGTTTTGAGTTTGTAACACCACATTTAAGATCATTAAGGAATATTATTGAAGATTTCATGTGTTTATCTGCTTACTTCTATTTATTTATGATTATAGTATATGTTGTGGATGAATGTTGTATTTATGATATATTGATCTAATGATGCGAGACTCTATGGCATAAGTCTTAATAATTGTACGCATTGCACTTTAAGTACATTCTTGAAGATTATGATATATTATGTTATGCTTATTAAATAATTAAATAGATCTACACAAGTTCAGATCTAGGGTGATTTCCTAAGGTGCGAAAGTGGATGGTTTAATTATTAAGGGTTAGAAAAGACTAATCATAGACCTTCACAAAGGTCCAGAAGCTGTTTAAAGAAATTTGCAGTACCGAGCCTTAGGGGCTTAAAGATATGCTTGAAGGTAAATATAGGGCACTAAAAGACATCACATTGACCTCTGGATGCATAAACTTGGTTCCAGCATCTCCCCATACTACTTTAGATGAGACTGCAGCCTACGCTACATAGGTTGTTGCTGAAAGGTCTAGTAGTGTAGGGTTTTATTTGGCACAATTAAATCTGAACCTGGGTTAGGACCCCCTAAGCCAACAATCATCATTCATCTTAGCTATAGCTTACGGATGTATCGATCGCAAGCTCAGTCATGAATCTGCCCAAAATTCTATCATTCCAGTAAACAACAACCTTCGTGGTCTTATTCCTTGAAGCTTCCAGATGCCTTACCAATTTTGGGGTCCACACAATAGGGTTCTCCAAATTCCACATGGCCTGTCTATCTTCCAATTTTGACAACTACTGGGCACGGAAAGGAAAATAAGAAAATTGTGTTCGTGTGTATACAAATATCTATTCAGCCACTCTTCCTTTGACAGAAGTGGATTCCTGTTTTTCTAAGTTGCAAATTTTTGCAACTTCCCATCTATCCACTTTTTTATTTCGTTCTTAGTTGGCAACTACTTATTCAAAATCACACATTCCTGAAAACAGATCTCGATCCCAACAAAGGAACCATTTGTTGGCTTGAGGGGTCCTGACCCAGGTTCATAGTTAGCTACACCAACCAAAGAAACCCTAATTAGTGGCCATTTCGGCAACAACCCACATAGCATAGGCTACAGTCCCACCTAAAGCAGTATTGGGGGATGAAAAACCAGGTCTATACATCTAGAGGTATGTGTGATGGGTTTTGGTGGCTTCTAGGGATTGTTTCCAACCTTCACAAACCCTAACCCTTAAAATACAGATGATTGCAGTAACTTGTAGAAACATAATCTAACCCTTTGTGAAGTACTTTAATTATTCATAACATCAAGTAAATAAGCAGATCTTCTAATTTCATGCATCAATTAAACAATTCTTCATATGAATTTAATTAAACGATAAAGGTAAAGATACAAAATTATAGCTTCAAAACCAATCTTTATTGATATATTATTTTTGTTATAGATTCTTCTTCCCTGCGGACATAGTTGTAGGGACCCACACACTCAACTTGTGGACTTCCCAAGGTCTCTGTGCACAGATCTAAAGGAGCCTTCCCCTTTGCCTAAGCACAGGAAACAAAATTTCCTATCATAGAATACTCCCCATATAATGATCTTCAATTCTGACTTACCTCCTATGACTCACTATAAGACTTATTTATATAGCTCTTTCTATTACAATACCATGGTTTGAAAACCATGGGTGGGTCACAAAACATCCTATATCTAGAAAACCAAGGGACTAAATCCCCCTTCACTTATATGACCTTCATGCTCTACTCTGTCAAAATGTGGAGACTTTACATAATTAACAAAATTGATTACAAAAGTTACCCCAAGGGACCCTATCCCAACATGTATGGCCAATCCAAATTACAACATCAAGATCTCAATGAGATAACCATAACATTAATTTAGTAGTAGATAACAACAATAAGTTATATATGATGCTTATCAACAACATATAACCTAATAATCAGGTTGTCTAATGTAAAACAACAATATCAATGCATACATGTTACTATCATTCTTGACTATCCAATGCATGTTCATGTAACTACACTAATCAACTAACATCTATCATGAATATAATAATAACATCAAAAAGGAATGTACATAAACCTAATGCATATAATAATCCCTTAATTACAAACCTGCATGTCAACATACAACACCTGTATGATGATCTTCTCTTACCCTAAAGTCTAATGTTGGAACCTCATTTATGATGGTACGCATCTCCAGTTCTATCTCAGCCAACTCATTAGCATCATAGCATACCAATATCACCTTAATTACCTAAAAATTGCATACCATAACTTCGTAAGGCATGTTTGACCTACTATTCATGCATAACTATAACCAAGACCATTCATGCATGATAACTACATATAACACATGAGTACCAACCATATACACATCATTCTATTTAGAGTCGAGTCATCAATCCATGACCATATCAACTACATAAACCACGACATCATGCATGACAACATCCATTACTCCATGGTACACATTGCCACATGCAACCATCAACATGCATAAGTGATGCCTAATCAACTACACATATGCATGAACGCATGTAGTCAAGCATAAGAAATCATTCTTCTAACCAACCTACAAGACTAATACATGTAATCAAATGTACCAATAATGTAGCCTAACATACAAGGATGTACTATAGCTGTATATAATCATGTAACCATTCATTTACTCCTTACGTACATCCCACAAAATCAACATCAAGCTTGTTGTTATAACCTTCCTACAACCATGATCAAGATGATGCAATGCAACAAGCAAATGGAATGCAAGTGTAAGATACACGCATGCAATTTACATGCATGCATGACCTAGTAGCTTCACCCAAGGAGAGTACAACCATGCTCTGATACCACTTTTTAACACCCCCCTCCCACGTCTACCCAAGCTACCAGGAAACTTGAGTAAACATGTGATGAGAGGCCACTAGGATAAGAATCAACCTCCTATGTAACCTTAAGGAAATGGAGTCATCAAAAGAACGCCTTACAAACCTCCCTCAAGTGCTTCAGGACCCCCAAGAGCTAATCCACCATTCCATATGCCCAACCCCTGAGTTAACCTAGAATTTCCATGAACTAAACCCATAGTCGCTCCCATGACAAGACATGCATGTGACCGGAACCCTATAGTTGCTCCCATAATGCATCCAAGGGAGACACTGTAGTCTTTTTTAGCTAGTTGTTGGTGCCCTATTTTCTCCCCAATTTCACCATTCCCGACATCCGTTTTTGTCAATTTTGTAAAAGAAATTACTCCTAGACCTACTCTTATGTCACTATCATTGTCCCAAACCTGCCAAACCCGTGACATGAGGTAAAATAATTTCATTGGTATCATTTTACTATTTCATGGCTAGGTTTGAGTGAATTTAAGTTATTTCGAATGAGATAACTAATCACTATGATTAAGAGTGAGTATTGCAGTAGTATGAGCAAGTTAAGATCAAGGGAGTTCTTGTCAACAACCATGTTCTGCTATTTCTATACTTAATATCCCACTTCAGGATCTATACTCAATGCTATAGAGGATGAGTAGACTTCGTGCTCCTAGAGGTTCAAGACACCAAAACTATGATCGAATGAGTTTGCTATCTTCCACAATGAAGATCTCCTCCATCCTCATTGAACCAGTCCTATGCAAATATTGGGATTTTTTAAGAATTCATTGTGCTAAGTAGAACAAGCTCATTCTGATGATAGGATCTTAGATATTAATTTAGTCAAGTCATTAGACTTACCTTGTATTCTTTATTATTGTTCTGAACTAAATCAATGCCTATAAAGGCTTGAATTATAATAGCTATGAGCTAGTTAGCCAAAGAGAATATTTTTATTGCAAAACGATTATCAGTTATTGTTCAAAGACATTATTATTCATAAATCGAAGACTCTATTATGGCCATGCATTAATTTTGAATCGATTCAATTATTGGTTTGTTGTGAGTTTTTAATTTAAATGTTTTAAGCTCCCTTTTCCTACAGGTAGTTTAAGCTTACCCAGGTGTGGCCAGTTCCACCATCATCTGGGAATAGGCTTCATTATCAGTCTGCAGGAGCACAATTGTGTGTTGATTCATTACAAGTTATTTTCATTTATTTTTGGTTTGAGTCTGTTGAAGTTTTTTGTACAATTCATGAGGAGTTTCATTAGTTTTGTATTGATTTTAAGTATGATAACCTTGTCTTTGTTTCTAGACACTTTAATTCAGAAGTTTGAGTGTGTAAATCTTTGATGCAGAGTCGTTCTCTATTTTTCCACCAACATAGAATCGTATTTCATATCAACTAGACATTATGTTGTCATATAAAAAACCATTCGATTACGTTGTGGTCCGGATGCTTGTGATGAGTTAATCGCATGTCGAAATATTTGAATGTAATATTTGTATGTTGAAGTCGATGTGTTCATCTTTGCAACGAGGTTTATGATAAGAAATCAATCTTGTGGATTTCATTGTGTAGAATAGAAAGCTTTATTGATGGCATGCGTTGAATGAATTTTCATTAGTCACAAGTAGAAATTGCATTGTCCATTTTCATTATTAAATCGTTGATTCGATTTAGAGATTATCATAAATGCGAGTTATAATCGAAGCATTTCTTTACATACTATCAATTGAAATAGTTAAATTATCATTGGATAATTTAGTTTTGTTTCTGGTATAATCGATGAAGGATTGATTTTTATTACCTTTAATGAAGTATGCAGGTTGATTTCAAATGTTGAATTGAGTGACTTAAGTTGCAGTGTGATTCCTTTTACCTTGTCTTGATTCATTGAATGTAATCATAGAGGTAACATTCCAATACAGTAGTCCAAGTTTTGATAAACTTAGATATCTTTGGTTTAGATATTATTCAGGTAGCGTTAGCTTTGCAGTCATCTAAAGTACAATTAGGAAGTGTTTTCATTTTCAAATAAGAACAAGTGTATCTCGTGTGAATTAGAGGTAACATTCTAGGATTTGATTTCCAAAGCATAGATTAGTCTATTTATTTTGTTGTGCTACATAGGTGTTTGAATTCAAAAGTTTTCATTCTAACATCATTTTTGTGTAGAGATGAATTCCATTTAATTTTTTAGTTTCATTTTTCATTTGATTTCAGTGAATTAAAATAAACATAGAGTGGATTGAGCTAAATAGAATACCTTCAGTTTGCTTATGAGATGAGTTCTTAATTAGTCATTTTGTACTTAACGATCAGAAGGAAATCATATACTCTACACTTAAATCTTGCACCAAAATGAAGTACAACTCATGTTTACGAGTCCAGGTTGACAATTAATCGTAAGATGTTTAATCAATAACTAAAAATCTCAACATTTTGGCATCGTTGTGGGGGATTTGTATTTGGTTCAAGCTATATTATTATTACAGAGTTTCAAAGGTATTGTAGGCAGTGAGAGGGCAGGTAAAGTATAGCAAGACATGATTGAAGAGCCACACATCCACTATTGTGGGGTTGCTCCAAAGTCTGACCATCTTCGCATATATTTGAACTTTTATTTCCTTTTCCTTTATGTGTAGAAGTAGAAATAGAGCTAGGGCGAGTTAAGGCAGATTTATTGCTAGTCCAAAATTTCCTACAACTTTTGGCCCAACAAACACATCAATTACTAATCCTACTAATAGACATACAGGAATAAAGAAAGAAGAAGAAGGTGTTGATACCAAAGTGGCCTTGGAAAGCGAGATCCTGAAGCAAGATGAGGAAACAATTGAACATATCATTTTCAGGAATACAAAATGAATTGTATTCAAAGGTATAGAATCAACTAATATCAAGGACCACCATATAGTACCTCTTTTTGGTTAGGTAATTATCGGTGGCATGTTCAAGAACCTATAAAAAACATGGCCAACCTAGGAGGAGAGAACAATGGAGAACATATGGGAGGAGGCGAAGGCCCATGTCGTAACATACCAAGACGGAACAATGAGGAACGTCAGTGGGAAGGAGAAGGCCCACATCACACCCTATTAAGAGGAAACCATGAAGGACCTAGGGGAGGACCGCAGGAAGATGAGGAAGAAGAAACCACTTTTGAGTTTCCTATTCTATATGTATCCAGGAATATCACTATGAAAAATATACCAATGACATCTCTTCTGCTCTTTTATGTAAGTCTTACGAAGAACTAGATGCCTTCTTATTCAAATTTGATATTTTATTTAGGAGTTATAAATATTATGAGGATTCTCATAAGCTCAAGCTATTCCTAGCCACCTTGAAAGACACAAACCTTAGGTGGTTTATGAGCATAGGTGAACACACCATCTATTCTTAGGATGATATGAAGCCTGTCTTTCTCAAAACTTCTGTAAAAGTATAGATCTGAACGGTATTATGAGAATGTAGATATTAGAAGATGAGACCCTACAAGAATACATTGAACATTTCTTTTATAATTTCCATAACTATCGGGGGACACACCTAAATGAGAAAATTGCTAAGACTATCTTTCTGAAGGGACTAAGGGATGAATGTATTGAAACCTTAAAAATTCTTTTGTTGAAGTGGCTAAATTATGTAGCACCTATTCACGAAGTCAGGCTAAATTAGGCAAAAATCTTGGAGATAACTCTCGAGACTATGTGTCAAGAAATCAGAAATTTGTAGCTAATTTTGTCACTAGGGTGGAATTAGGAAATGTGTTACAAAATTTCAAAATGAATATCCTGAGTATTATTGGTAATCCGTTGGACACAATAAAGCTTAAGAAGAAACAAGAAGATGAGAGGGCTGCCATGGCAATATTTTGTACTAAATGCAGAAACAAGCATGCTGAGAGAGAGTGTCCCACTAATGTCATTGAATTTTGTGGGATTTATTCTTTAGAACATGCAACCGATAGGTCTTGCTGGTTTAAAAGCTATATATAAGGGTAATGTTGAAACAAACGATTACTCACGAGCAAGTAGGAAACCCTTTTGGAGAATCCCAAATCAAAACGTGTTTCAAGATCCTGGCCCCCAAACCTATGGTCAGAACCAACCTTGGAACTTCTAGCAATTTTATCCTCCTTATTTTAATCCTCAATCTCAAAACACTCCTTGGAACTAGTATTGGAGGGGAAATCCTTATGGAATCACTTTCCAACCCCAAAATCAATCCTATCCTCCATACTCAAATGTGCCTAGTAGGTCGTATAATCCAAATGTTCAACCCTATCAATAGGGGTAGAACTTGAATCATTATCAACAACCCTCACTGCCTATTCCTCCATTTCATCATCTTTTACCTGCACCATCTTGTTGGGTCTTGAAAATGTCATTCATTTCCATTACACATTCACTATTATGTCCATTATATCACCTCCATTTCACTACTATGTCACTACATTCATCCCACTTTCATTATCATTGGGCCACATTTATTTTTTTCCAAACTTTATTAATTCTTAGCCTTTTTAAGTGAATTTGTGGTTAAAAATTAGAAAAAAATGTGCATATGATTATACCTAACAAGTGGGTTGAGATTGTTGACATGTGTAGATGAAAAGGAGGCTTCTAGAAGATCCTTATGTGGCACTCTAAGACCAAATTCGAATTTGAGTGGAGAGAATCATGAGATCATGAGGATATCTGTCACATCTTCTAATTGTTTTGAAACTCTAAGAAGGCATGTGTCTTATCAGTTCCTATTTTGATTAGGACTCTAGAGGTAGAGGGAGAGATTTATGGACTGTTTTTAATGAGATGGATTCTCATCTTTTTGTATAAATAGGAGATCTTTCTCCTTCATTTGTTAGCTTGGACTTTTATTTCTTTAGATTGGAGTTTGTAATTATTCTTTGATGGCTTTGGAAAGCTTTGGAGAGCTTTGTTGTACTTTGTAATTTTGAAGAATTTGAATAAATATTTGATGTTCTCAACATGGAAGGAGATGTGAAGTACATGTCATGGAGCATGTTAGAATGTAAGGTAGAGTATATTTTATTTTGTAATTTTTCTTTGATTTCATCCATGCAAGTGTGTTCAACCAGTTGATTGTAGATTAGTTTTTCTTTACATGTTCTTGTATTTTCTTATTAGTTTTTGCTCGAGCTTTTTAATGTAGCTTTTTTATCAAGTGGTGATATGAGACTTTCTTCCTTTGTTGAACTTTATCTTTTAAACTTCAGTTGTTATGCTTTGATTTTAGTGAGATTTTCTTGCTGCTATTAGCTAGTTTAGATATCAAGTTCTTCATGTTATTTGACGTTATCTCCAATGCCATGGCTTAACCCAAGAAGCTACTTGGTGAGCTATCGGATATAAGTGAAGTAATTTCATTTTTCCTTCATTAATTTGTGAGTAGGTAGTTTAGATATCAAGTTATTCATGTTATTTGACGTTATCTCCAGTGCCATGGCTTAACCCGAGAAGCTACTTGGCGAGCTATCAGATTATAAGTGAAGTAATTTGATTTTGCGTTCATTAATCTACAAGTAAGTAGTTTAGATATCAATTCTTCATGTTATTTGACGTTATCTCTGGTGCCATGGATTAACCCGAGAAGCTACTTGGTGAGCTATCAGATTATAAGTGAAGTAAATTGATCTTGCTTTCATTAGTCTGCAATTTTTTTTTTTAGGGTGATAGTTTAGATTTTATTTATGTAATTAGATGGGCAACAGGGACAGTGACTTCATGATCAGTATTTCATATTTTGCTTGATTTAAGTAGCTGCATATTTATACTTTTGTTCAAGTACTGATTTTATCAAGAGCATGTTTTGAGATCTTTCTAAGTGCTAAGTTTTGGAAGTTACCATAAGGGACATAAACCTTGTCTTGAAATCTACATCCATACTTGACCTTTAAAAGTATTCTTAAAACCTTAGAATAGGATTTCCATTTGCATTAAACACTTTAGAAAACCAACAAGAATAAAACCCCAAAAACAATATAAACTATGAAACAACGAAGTAAGAAAAAGGTTAATTAAGCACATATGGTGCACCACACTTCATCAGTTTACGATACCCGGATTGATAATTTATGTAGAGCAATTTAAGATGTTAAATTAACTAGACATTTTGGCATCGTTGCCAGGGAAGTGTAATTAGTAGACCTTATTTTTTACATCTAAAATAAAATTAATAATTTCTTGAGTATGCTCTCCTCCTGCACTTTGTGTTATCTGGAAGATCTAAAAAATGATTGTTATGCAAAAAAAAAAGGAGACAAAATAAACTTCATCATTTCAATTGATTCAATTAAATATATATATATCTATATATATAATAATATATATTATATATATTTAAAAAAATAAAGAAATGAAAAAAAAATGAAACCCAACTGCTTTGATAGGTTCAGTTGTCCAAGATTGATTGGTTATGGTTTGCAGTGGTCCTCAAAACACCGTGTCCTGTTTTAATAAGATTTTACAACTTAGTTGCGGAATGCAGCCTGATTCCGCAGCTAATTGTGAAATCCGCAACTAATTCCAAGGTTTAGTAGGTCACAGGCATCCAATGAAGAAACCGACCACATGGGGATCTCCAGAATCATCCCGACATGGATCCTATCCTAGTCACCCAACCCGAATTGATAAATAATCAGCTTAGGATCTCAGTCAAAGTCTTGTTTTTAGTATATTTTACTTGAAGTCTTTGCTGCCTAAAATTGAAAATCATTAATCATTCTTATAAAATTTCACAATTTCAGGAAAAAATAAATAAATAAATAAAAAAGAAGAAGAGAAGAGAAATAATCAATGGCTATCCCCAATTGTAGTTTCCACTGTGGCCTCAATAGAAAATCTGCATTCTTGTTTGAAGCTTTGGCCTTGAAACAAACCTGCAAGAACATTTAAAAAAAAAAAAATCAAAAGTGCAAATTCAACAGATTGAATTGCTTGGACTATTGTAAAGAAAAATAAGATGAGGCCAATTGAAATAAAGAAAAAACAAATCTTGTACAACTTTCAAAATAGTTTCTACAGTTTCCTTGGGTTGGTGTTATGAATCGCTCTCAAGCAGATATCAACAAAAGTGTTGAAATGGTTGTTGCAAGACAAAGAGAGCTGGAATATTTTTCAAATAATCCAAACTATAAACATATAGCACACAGAATGGGATTAGAACATCTTGTGAAGATGCTTTTAAAGCATCTTGAAACTGTAATTAAGTCACCATCTCAAGCCTTCAGTCATTTACCAACAAAAGTATTATTGATATTGAAACAGAGTTGAGTCGACTTGGAAAACTGATTGCTTATGATGCTGGAGGACAATTGTATGCCATTTTCGAGATTTTGTTGACTAGTTCATATGATGAGAATACATCTGAAAACAACTTTTCTCTCAGAAATTCATTTCACAGCCGAATGCAGCAACTTAGGAAAAATGCAAAACAGTGAAAAACGTCAAACTTCAACTGCACAATCTAGCTAAACGAAGACGAATTTGAGAAAAATAAAATATGGGGGTTTTCGAGGACAAGGTCAGTTAGATAACCCAAAAATGGTTTTAAGAAATTCATAGTGGTTTGGGAGAATTTTTTGGTTCTTTAAGGCCTCTTTTTGCATGTCATGTGAGAAAAAACAATTTTAATTAAATGAACAGTGTTGTTTTAACACGACTTGCTTGAGGAAGGGAAATCCGATTTGGGAACTAATGATACGGTGGCATTCAATCCTAATTGCACCATGCCTCCCGTATCTAATAAACTTTCACTTCACTCTCACACCTGTTTAACAGCAAGACGTATCCCAATCGACTAGGACTCTTCCAAACTGATTTGTTCTAAGGTTAATTACATTACATCAACCGAGCTTTCCACAGATAAGTTAAGGACTGGATTCTTGTGAATCGTAAGCTAGTTGCATATGACTCTGAAACCCTGATTAATTGTTCATTACACTGAGTTTTTTTTCCTTTTCATATCTCTGCGGCCTCTTTGCATACATAGTCACTCCATTTTCATACTACCTATGTATAATAGTCACCCTGTTTTCACACAGTCTACGTATATAGTTACTATGTTTTCACATATTTTGTACATACAGTCACATTAGTCACAATCATATACTTCCATATACATTTTCATTCCATTTCCATATCCATAAACGTTTGATTTCTATCCATGTAGTCACTCCATTTCTCAAATAGTAAAGGGAATTCTGAAGAGTAGTTGAGAACAAAAATGATGGGTCTCATTGTGAGGACAAAACCGCAGGAGTCATCAAAGTTGTTGAAAAGATCATACATTTCAATTACTCTGATATATTTTCATCACTAAAACTATTTTGCTTCATATACCATTTACAAAGTTTTTATTTTTCAGGCACACAGTGAGGAAAACTAATATATATATATATATAATATATATATATATATTACATAATATTAATATATATAGATCATGAATAATTGGTCTTGTGCACCAACTGTGATCTTAGTCTCTCTCTCCCTAGTATTTGGCTGCATAAAATCTCTTTTCCAATAACTTAAATCAGAAAACTGATGGTTGGTTGTCTTTTAGCTGCGAAATGCAGCTCCGTTCTGCAACTAACTGGCAATTCTGCAGCCATTTTCATACTTCTATAGGTTATATGTGTCAAGAGACGAAACAAACCACATGGTTATTTGGGAAAATGTCAGTACATTGATGGTGTCCTATCCATTTGATCCAAATCAATGAAAAGACCCCGGTCAAAGGAAAGTCGAGGTGTGTGTTATCACTAAGTCGCCACACTAAGTCACCGCATGTCAAGGAAAAAAACAATTTTGAATCAATGAAATGAATAAGTTATTTACTCACTTTTCTGAAGGTATTGATTAATTTTGGACTGATGATGAAAATGAATGGCTAACTTTTTATTCAAGATTTTTAGCTATAGAAATTGCACGCGTTCCGCAGCTAAAGTCATTCCGCAGTTGTTCTCCAATTCCGCAGCTGAAAAACCTTATTGTTCAAATTAGCCTAACTTTCTCATACGAAATAATATTTTGATGATTCAAGTATCATTGGAAATATCTCAACAAGATCTACACAATGAGAAATCTATCATTAGTATTTGAAATGGTAAATAATGAAATAAATTGCTGAAAAGAAGCAACATTCAACTTGATGCACTAATTCCAAAGCAAGTATAAATTATTTTGATTTTTCCTTTGAGAACTTGTTTCATTAATACAGATTCTTAGTTTTGTGTGTAAATATCATAACTAGAGAGATTGATCACCTCTCTCCTTTGATAATCTTACAATCCATTGCAGAAGAAGTATTAGTTTTTTTTTTTGCAGGTTCTAGAAGGAAGGACAAATGACTACAAGAGAATGGTGTGTCTCTAAGAGACCAATTTATTTCATAAAAGGATGATCAACAACAAAGAGGAAATATGCTGATACAAAATCATATCCAAACACTTGAAAAAACTTTCAGATACTATTGTCTCATCACATCCATATCTCATAATAAACCATTCACCTCATTTCACTTTATATTTTCCATTTACATTCACATACACTTTCCATCTCTTTTTGTCCATTCATAACCCACAAATAAAAGCAAAATTCTCATTCACATGCTTATTTCCCATTGCCATTTCCACTCTCCATTGCCATCTTCCATTTTCATCTTCCCTTTCCTGTCATTTTCATTTCGCAAATAAGCCCTGCTTCAATGCAAATTATTAAGTCCATAGTCCTTTGAGTCTAAGTTCCTTGTAAAGACACTTTGAGGCTTGCATGCCTTAACGACAAGTTCTCATGCTAACAAGCAATGGGAATACATTAATGTCCCTTTTTCGTTAAATCTTCTAGGTGAATCGACATCGGCAAATTCATTCATACCTAGCAAGATGTGTTTGGGCATCTTGACTCTCATTATCATCAATGGTGAGAGTTCTCAGTTGACTAGTGGCATCCATTAATGGTCACTAAGTCAACAATTTCCTGCTATGTTCGACATCATAACATCTTTTTGCATAGTAGGAATTGTGCCAACGAGTTTTGAAGACATGAAGACTATTATTTTAAGCATTTTGGAGCAGATTCAACAAGTTTTAGTAGAAGCAATAAAAAGTCATCTTAACTTTTTATCCATGACTCTTCTTGTTCAGCCACTTGAAGAAGAATATGATCATAATTTTGTAGCCACCACACATACAACTCATCCATTCCAAAGGGTAAGTTAAGTTATGTCATTTTCTAACTTTTGACCATAGAATTCCATAAAAAGAAAGAATGATAATTGTTGGAAAAACATTTCTCTTCCTCATTTCATAAAATTCCCAATACCATCAGTTGGGGGTGGGGAATACATTCATATTCATATCTTGCCATGTCCATACCATACTCAGGAGCCCGCATACTTCCAACATATATTAACTATTACATTGTTATTATGAGCATACAATGACTTTTCAAAAAGTGCTTAAAAGATAAATTGGATACAAACAAAATCATGGTTTTCACACAAGAACCAACCATCATGCAATCCAATAAAGATGTATTTTGAAACAATAATCAAAATATCATTATGCAAAGTTCAAAGATCAAAATAGAATGCAACAACAAAAGAAATGGTTGTAACACAAGAACCAACCATGTTGCAATTCAAGTAAAACACTTTGCAGAAATATGAAGTTATCAAATGATATCATGCAAAGTTAAGCCAAATCTCAAGGATCAAAAGAGTTAATGTAATATATATTACATGAGGACATGCAATAAATTCAGTTGGGGGGTATGTCGGGTCTTGAAAATGTCATTCATTTCCATTACACATTCACTATTATGTCCATTATATTACTTCCATTTCACCTCCATTTCACCACTATATCAATACATTCATCCCAATTTCATTATCATTAGGTCACATTTTTGTTTTCCCAAACTTTATTAATTATTAGCCTTTGTAAGTGAATTTGTGGTTAAAAATTATAAAATAATGTGCATATGCTTATACCTAACAAGTGGGTTGAGATTGTTGACATGTGTAGGTCAAAAGGAGACTTCTAGAAGACCCTTATGTGTCACTCTAAGACCAAATTCGAATTTGAGTGGAGAGAATCATGAGATCATGAGGATATGTGTCACATCTCCTAATTGTATTGAAACTCTAAGAAGACATGTGTCTTATCAGTTCCGATTTTGATTAGGACTCTAGAGGTAGAGGGAGAGATTCATGGACTCTCTTTAATGATATGGCTTCTCATCTTTTTGTATAAATAGGAGAGCTTTCTCCTTCATTTGTTAGCTTGGCTTTTTAGTTCTTTAGCTTGGATTTTGTAGTTCTTCTTTGATGATTTTGGAAAGCTTTGGAGAGATTTGTTGTACTTTGTAATTTTGAAGAATTTGAATAAATATTTGATGTTCTCAACATGGAAGGAAATGTGAAGTAGATGTCATGGAACATATTAGAATGTAAGGTAGAGTAGATTTTATTTTGTAATTTTTCTTTGATTTCATTCATGTATGTCATTTTATTGCTTTCAAGTTTGATAGTTTAGATTTTCCATTCACGCAATTTTAATTCATGCAAGTGTGTTCAACCGGTTGATTGTAGATTAGTTTTTCTTTACATGTTCTTGTATTTGCTTATTAGTTTTTGCTTGAGCTATTTAATGTAGTTTTTGCATCAAGTGGTGATATGAGACTTTCTTCCTTTGCTGAACTTGAGCTTTTAAATTTCAGTTGTTATGCTTTGATTTTAGTGAGATTTGTTTGTTGCTATTAGTTAGTTTAGATACCAAGTTCTTCATGTTATTTGACGTTATCTCTAGTGCCATGGCGTAACCCGAGAAGCTACTTGGCAAGCTATCAGATTATAAGTGAAGTAATTTGATTTTGCCTTCATTAATCTGCAAGCATGTAGTTTAGATAGCAAGTTCTTCATGTTATTTAACGTTATCTCTGGTGCCATTGCTTAACCCGAGAAGCTACTTGGCGAGCTATCAGATTATAAGTGAAGTAATTTGATTTTTCTTTCATTAATCTACAAGTAGGTAGTTTAGATATCAATTATTCATGTTATTTGACGTTATCTCTGGTGCCATGACTTAACCTAAGAAGCTACTTGGCGAGCTATCGGATTATAAGTAAAGTAAATTGATCTTTCTTTCATTAGTCTGCAATTGTTGGTTTTTTTAGTGCAATAGTTTAGATTTTATTTCTGTAATTAGATGGGCATCAGAGACAATGACTTCATGATCAGTATTTCATCTTTTGCTTGATTTAAGTAGCTGCATATTTACACTTTTGTTCAAGTACGGATTTTATCAATAGCGTGTTTTGAGATCTTTTGAAGTTCTAAGTTTTGGAAGTTACCATAAGGGACATAAACCTTGTCTTGAAATCTACATCCATACTTGACCTTTAAAAGTATTCTTAAAACATTAGAATAGAATTTCCATTTGTGTTAAGCACTTTAGGAAACCAACAAGAACAAAACCCCAAAAACAACATAAACTATAAAACAACGAAGTAAGAAAAAGGTTAACTAAGCACATATGGTGCACCACATTTCATCAATTTACGATACCTAGATTGATAATCTATGTAGAAAAATTGAAGACGTTAAATTAAATAGATAGATCTAACCTATTCCCCGTGCAATCACCACCATCATTCAGCCCGCCTCGTCCTAATTTTTTGCCTGTGCAACCATAGCTACCTTCAATCATAATAAACAACCTCGACCTGTACAAAACATAGAAGCACAATCGTTTCCTACCTATATTATTAGTGTTTTCCTAATAAACAAAACTCAATTGCAATCAAGGAGAATAGTCAATAAAGGGAAATCCATTGTCATTATTAAGGAAGAGGTCCGTCTAGAAAAAAATAAAAATCACAGCCAAAAAGAAAAATGAAAACAAAAAGAAGAATTGAATGAACCTCTTTACCTAGAAATATTACTTGTTAAGAAAGAGGAAATTCTAATAAAGTATGATTTAGAATCAGAAATAAAGAATTTTTGTATTAAAATTCCATTACTACAAGTCGTTAGAGGATTTCCTTTCTACACTAAAATCATTAAATACCTTTGTATTAAGAAAGTAGGAAGGAAAGGGAACAAGAATCAAAATGTAAAAGTCATGAGAGAAATGTCCAGAATGATTTCAGATTTGCCATAAAAATATATCGACCTAGGAAATCCTATAGTGACTATTGAAATAAATGGAGTACTTTTACCAAATACCCTTATAGATTTAGTAGCAACAATTAATGCCATGACTTTTGAAACCACGACATCTTTACGATTGCAAGGGATCAAACCTACCCCTATTATCTTGGAATTGGCAGATAAATCCATTATCAAACCATGGGAATCTTAGAATATATAGTGGTCACCATTGCTTCCTGGCAATATCCCATTGATTTCATTTTCATTTCTCCGAAGAAACCAAGACACCCTGTATTACTAGGGTGCCCTTGGTTATCCACTGCACATTCTGTGATAGGGTTTCGAAGTGGAGAAGTGGTCATTTCCAATGGATTACATAATAAAACATTGTCAATTTTCCCCCTGCTCAAATTGCTGCTGAAGTACCATTTTTATTAGGGAGTCCTTATGGAGATGAGCATTGTATGTTTCCTTTGTTATCATTAGAAGAATCTAGAGGAATCCAGGAACATTCACAAGATCGTATTTTGCAACAATTTTTATCTCATCGTTATTGTATTGATGCCCTATTTCTTTTACTAGTTATCAACATATTTTCAGTAATCGATTTCAGGAAGCTTGTCATCCTGCTATATTTTCCTCATTCACAGTAGTAGAGGACATCAATGAGCTCAATCTTGAACTAATTTAAATCAACGAAGGGAAAGTTTTGTACATTGGTAATGAATTAAACAAAGAGAATAAGCAGCAATTATTGAGCATGGTTCAAGAGGAATCTGAAGATTTCGCCTGGGACTATTTGGACATGAGGGGAATACACACAGATATGTGCATCCACCACATTTACACCAACGAGGAAATGAGACCAATCCGATATCCATAGAGATGCATGAACCCAACTTTGATAAGAGATTGTAAAAGAGGAGTTACATAGTTATTGGCTACAGATTTTATCTATCCTATTTCATAGAAGGTGGGTGTCACCTTTGGTGGTGGTTCCGAAGAAGAATGGTAAGTCGCGCATATGTGTGGACTACAGAGAGCTAAACAAATCTACTCTACAAGATTACTTTCCACTTTCATTTATTGATCAAATACTTGACACATTCTCTGGTAAGAAGCATTTTTCTTTTCTAGATGGGTACAGTGGATGTAATCAGATTCAAATAGATGAGGAAGACCAAGATAAGACCACTTTCACTTTCCCTTGGGGTACCTATGCCTATCGATTCCTTCATATTTTCCTTTACAATGCCCCAACTACCTTCTAGCGAGTTGTCCTAACCATTTTTTCATATTTGATCCATGACTATGTAGAAGTCTATATGGATGACTTCACCATAATGATTTTTCCCAAGCTCTAACAAATCTAGAAAAGTTATTAATTCGATGTCAATAAGCCAATCTATCCCTTAGAAATAGTAAATGCAAAATGACGCAGACTAAGGGGATAGTTTTGGGTCATCATGATTCATTTGAAGGAATTAAATTCGATCTAGCCAAGATTGAGGTAATGTTGCATATTTCCATTCCTAGTTCACAGAAAGAGGTAAGTTTCCTAAGACATGCAGGTTACTATCGTCCATTTATTGAGAATTTTACAAGAATTGCAACACCTTTATTTAAATTATTAATTAAGGATGTTGACTTTGTTCCGAATGATGATTGTCAAGGTGCTTTCCAGGTATTAAAAGAAAAATTGTCCACTGCTCCAGTGTTGAGGGGACCTAGCTGGTCCTCGCCATTTCATATTTGCACTGATGCTTCAGACACCACAGTTGGATCATTTTTTATGATAAAGGGAAGATCACCCACCTGACACTATTTACTTTGTTATCAATAATCTTTTCCTTTCTGAACTAAATTATACCATCACTGAAAAGGAATTGTTAGCAGTTGTTCATTCCATTGGAAAATTTAGACATTACATAATTGGTTATGAGACTTTCATCCATACCAATCATTCTGCCATTAGATTCACTATTAACAAACCTATCACTAATGGTAGGATCACTAGATAGTTTCTACTTCTACAAGAATTTAATATATCTGTGATCGATAGACATGGGCGAGATAATTTGGCAGCTGACGTGTTGTGCCAAGTGAATTTTATGTAGGAAAATGTACCAGATTCAGTACTAGATGATTTTCCAAATGAGGAATTGTGTGCTATATCTACCATTACTCCTTGGTTTTCCAATGTTTCCAACTACCTGGTATCGTGGAAATTTCCTCAGAATCTATCTACTAGGGAGAAACATAACATCATTCAATGAAGTGCCAACTACCCCTGGATAGATTTTGAGGCAATTTCCTCGCACACATATCCGATTTTCTGGCACACATATCTGAATTAAACATCGAAAATCTACTCCTTACCACCCGCAAGAAAATGGGTAGGTGGAATCCACAAACAAAGTGTTAGAATATATCCTATCTAATACCATTCAGTTACATCTTAGAGATTACGCTAGAAAGTTGTTTAAGGCATTAGGGGCTTACTACATCACTTGGAGGAATGTGATGGGGCACACCCCATATAAGTTAGTTTACGGTAAGCAAGTGTTGCTACCCATCGAGTTCCAAGTGAAAAAATTTCGAAAAACTACTGAACTTGGGATGAATCTGAATGGAGCTCACGAACAAAGGTTAATGCAATTGAATGAGCTGGATGAAATTAAACAAGATGAATTTCATCAAACCATGTTGGTGCAAGATCAGAGAGCTCGTTGGCATGATAATTTTATGAAAAAGAATATTTATCATCTAGGACATTGGGCCTTTGTTTATGAAAGTAAGTTTAAAAACTTTAAAGGAAAATTGTCTACTCGATGTTTAGGTCCCTATGAAGGGGATGTGATTTTTTACAATGGTTTAGTTCATAGTGAAACTATTGATGGCAGTCAAAACTCCTTTGTAGTGAATGGACACCGACTAAAGATTTATCACCAACCACTCTACCAACAACAATTTTTGTAGGAGGTAAGAAGAGATCCAGAGATAGACCTGGTTCATGAAATGACAGCCTCTTGTTAGTTCATCTGGTTAGTTTCTTCTATATATATATATATATATTGTGTGTGTGTGTTATATATATATATATATATGTGTGTGTGTGTGTGTGTGTGTGTGTGTGTGTGTGTGTGTGTGTGTGTGTGTGTACTCAGTGGGCTGTCATTTTTATATATCTTTAGGTGTTTCTCCCCATAACCCATGTAGAATAAGGGATAAATCTCTCTTGGATAAGTTTATTCATTTAACCAAACTTGACAAATTAATATGGAAAAGGAACCTTTTTGAGTCTTCTTTGGATGTTTTCAATTTCTCGAAAATTGAAACTCCCGAACACTAACTAATCAAATCTTGAAGAATGACATGGGATAGTTGTAGCCTAGGGATTCCTTAAGCACAGATTTATTCTTTTCTGACCTTAAGGAACTAATTACAAAAAATAAACCTCATGGAGTCTCCTTTAGGTCGTTAAGACTCTCTAAATATGAGAATCTCGAGCAATGGATACTGTCGACTTGTTAAAATAATAGAGTGGCAGTAGTTAGGGATCTGTTGGGCATAGAATTATTCTTTTTCAGGCTTAGCATAATATTTATGGAAAGGAAACCCACTTGGAACTTTCTTTCTGGCCATTTCCAACTCTCTAAATAAGAAATGCCTCAGGCATTTATCATCCCAGGCCTGGTTAAAAATCCATGGGATGATAAAATGTGTTCTATTTATATTATGAGGAGCAATAACTAGTATATTATATGGCATTGAGTAAAATTATTTGTAAATTTTGTATTCCATACTATGTATTTAGCATTTTTTGTGCCATACTATGTAAAATTGAAAATCTACTATCACAGTTGTGTTCTAGAAAAACAATTTTTTGGAAGCATGAGTGGATTATGTTTCCTTTGTATGAGGATGTTTCATAATAAATATTCGTTTCTACCATCAGTTAAGGATGATTATGTCCACAACTTACTGAATGATATGGTACTATACAAGGACAAATTCACAAGATCTGTACTTAACTTGTAAGAATTAAAGATCCTGTCATTGAAATTCATCTCTAAAATAATGATTGAAAAGCACAATTGCAGCTTTATCACCATCCCTGTCAACATCATTTTCATTCAATCCCTGGTCACTACATCAAAGCAAGGAGATCTCCACGAAATCACTATAATTTTAAGTGGCTCAGGTATGTCCTTTAATTTACTTGAATTTAATTAATGAATAGTTAAAATGTATGCTATGTGAATGCACCTCTAAAACTATACCTCATTTTAATTTTGTTCATAATCCTAGCTTATATCTCTCTAACCTTTCCATTCCCTAATCCCACATTGCCTACATTCCTTCCACCCTGTGTAATGATGTGCTCCCCTGTCCTCTCCTCGTCATCACCTCATGATATTTCTTAGCAATCATGAGTATGTGTGTGCCAACTCTCATTTGGCCTTGATATTAACATTCCACACCAGTTACATATGGTCGTTTGTCATTACACCACCAGTCTCATGCTTCCTATTAATCATGATGATTATGTTGTCATTTGCCCAAGTTCTGAAGTATGATGGATGACTTAAACCAAGGTTACAGAGTTATTGAACAATAGAGAGAAAACAAAGAGTTGGCAAGGGTGAAATTATAATTGAATGCACATGCTAAGGAACATGGGAATAATTATGAGTTAGTTACCTAGGGAGAATATTGTTATTGCAAAGCTATTATCAAGTATTGCTCAAAGACATTATTATTCATAAATAAAAGACTCTGTTATGGGCATGTTAATTTTGAATCGATTCAATTATTGGTTTGATGTGAGTTTTTAATTTAAATGTTTTAAGCTCTCTTTTCTTGAAAGTAGTTTAAGCTTACCCAAGTGTGGCAGGGCCCACCGTCATCTGGAAATAGTCTTTATTAGTCTGTAGGAGTACAATTGTCTATTGATTCATTACAAGTTGTTTTCATTTATTTCTAGTTTGGGTCTGTTGAAGTATTTTGTACAATGCGTGAGGAGTTTCATTAGATTTGGATTGATTTTAAGTGTGATAACCTTGTATTTGTTTGTAAACACTTTGATTGAGAAGTCTCAGTGCGTAAATCTTTGATGTAGAGTCATGTTGTGCTTTCCACAAATGTAGAATTGTATTTTGTATCAACCAAACTTTATGTTGTCATATAAAAGCCCATTCAGTTACATTGTGGTCAGAATGCTTGTGATGAGTTAATCACATGTCAAAATCGTTGAATGCAATCTTTGTATGCGAAAGTTGATGTGTTCATCTTTGCAATGAGGTTTATGATAAGCAATCAATCGTGTAGATTTCATTGTGTGGAATAGAAATCTTGATTGATGCCATGGGTTGAATGAATTTTAATTAATCACAAGTAGAAATTGCATTGTCTGTTTTCATTATTAAATCGTTGATTCCCTTTAGAGATTTTCATAATGCGAGTTATCATAGAAGCATTTATCTATATACTATCAATTGAAATAGTTAAATTATCGTAGGATAATTTAGTTTTATTTCTCTTATAATCGATGAAGGATTGATTTTTATTCTCGTTAATGAAGTATGCAGGTTGATTTCGAATGTCGAATTGAGTGACTTAAGTTGCAGTGTGATTCCTTTTACCTTTTCTTGAGCTATTGAATGCAATGATAGAATAAGTCTACATTCCAATACATTAGTCCAGGATTTGATAAACTTAGATATCTTTGGTTGAGATCTTATTCCTCTAGTGTTAGCTTTGTAGTCATTTAAACTACAGTCAGGAACTGTTTTCATTTTCAAATAAGAACAAGTGTGACTTGTGTGATTTAGAGGTAACAGGCTAGGATTTGATTTCAGAAGCATAGATTAGTCTCTTCATTTTGTTGTTCTACATAGGCGTTTGACTTGAGAAGTTTGCATTCTCACTTAAGCTTTGTAGTTTAGATGAATTCCATTTAAGTTTTCAGTTTCATTTTTCATTTGATTTCGGTGAACTAAAATAAACACAGAGTGGAATGAGCTAAATAGAATACACTCAGTTTTCTTAGGAGATGAGTGCTTAAATATTAATTTTGTACTTAACGATTGAAAGGAAATAATATACTCTACACTTAAATCTTGCACCAAAATGAAGTAAAACTAATGTTTACGAGTCCTGGTTGAAAATTATTCGTAAGAGGTTTAATCACTAATTAAAACTCTCAACACCAACTGTGTGCTAGATACTGTGATATTTTAGCCACTTTTAAGGACTAGTCTCCAAACCAATGCATAGAACTTGACGAGACTTTCCAATACAATAGATGACACCAAGGCAAAGCCTCCAACACAAATCTTGATCAAGGGCTCGACCTAACCAAACCTAACCATGATAGACATTTTGACAAACACTTAGTAAATATGCAACCTACAGGCGTAAATAACATATCCGAGAATAGGGGTCACATACATATGTGAGACTCACCATGAAGCATTGTTTCATTATCACATTAACTACCATTCAATCCATTGGGTCGTAGATACATTTTCCATTCATTTACAAGTAGAAGCATGAGACAACCATGACATGAACCAGTCATATAACCATGATTATAACTAGCATTAAACCATGTAAATATGAAAGAAATGTCAACCATCAAATCCACATATAAACAAGTGAAAATGTAAGAGGACTTAAATTTCATTAGTCATAGGAAAATCTGACCAAGTTTAGGACTTACATGTACCACCTGACCATAGAAATGGCTGAACCAAACATTTCTTTCGGCTAGTCACCATCGTGTCATATTCCAAGCATGAATGTGGGATCTCACAGAACAACCAATCTAAAAAGAACCAACGGAATCCAAAGGTTAAACCACCTCCACCCTCATCAAACTATCATCACATAAAAATCGATTCTTTGATCACAACTGAACCAAAGTTGGAATTCCATCTAGCATCCATCATTGTCCTTGAGGAATTTTTTGTCTCCTTGTATCTCGAGATTTACCGCAACCCAAAACCATATCACTAGGCCCTAAACCGAGACCAGTCTCTCAGAATTTACTGCAATCCAAACCCATATAACTAGGCCCTACACTAGGACTACTCCTTGAGGTTTTACCATGTATCCTGCCAAAATCGATGAAGGGATTCCTAGGCCTTTGGGAATGAATGTTGAGAGCTCCTCCACCCCATATTCTGAAATCCATTCAGAAAACCAAATCTAAAAACTGAAATAAACATGCCAACACCATGGCCTCTAGAAAAAGGAAAGATTAGGCTGAAAACCATTGTCATAACCCAAACAATCCATGCCACTGAGAACAATAGAAGCATGCACCAACATGACAAAATCATGCATGTCCAAACTAGCTAGGAAATTACACATGAAAAAGGTTACTTGCAAGTATTCATGCTGAAGCTACTTCGTCCTACTTTTCCTTCCTTTATGCTTGCTTTCCTTCCTTTCCCTTTGCTTGATTTTCCTTCCTTGATCCAAAGATAGATTGCTCCAAGAAAACTCTAAGTGACCAAGAGTGAGAGAGATATGATAATGAGAGAGCTCCAAACTTGAACTGATCAAAAGCTTGCCAACTGATCCTCAAAATCCTTTTTATGAATGAGGCCTCTAATTTATTCATTTTCCATTATTTTCCTTGAATTTCCTCCACACATTCAACATTTGCCCTTTCACCTTAATTTTCTCCTATTTTCCTTTATTTTCATAAATAAATGTGCCAAAAATGTTTTTTTTCCTTTTAATGCCTTTGCCTTACCCTTTTCCAATTTTCCTTAGCCAAAATACACATCCAATGTTGCCCATTAGGATATATTTACCCAACATTCATCTTGGAATACGTGTCCCTTACTCGTGGTTGTATTTTTCCTTTATTAACTTGCATTACATGAACTTTTCACGAGGGTTGTTATGATTCCAATCCATCACCTCATAATAAAATTCAAACCCTAAAATTCTTAGAGTTCCTTTCAAAACCAATAAATATCTTAGGCCTCCTACATCCTCTCTTGCATCCGTCAAAGGTGTCTTCATAAGGGTGACCTTCAATGAATTTTCTTCAGCCTAGCTCTGATACCATGTTAATTTTTTCTTAGGGTTGTATTCTTCTTTGCTTTTCTAATTTCATTTCAAAATTTCCATATTATATTCACACCATGACATCATAACATTATTAAGAGTTATATAATTATTCAACAACCTATGCAACCACTACAAAAATACTAACATTGGTGAGGGTCGAAAAATGTCACCATAAGATCATTGGTGACAGCGAAAAGAGCATCTGTTATCAAAAAGTGAACATCACCAAAGGTTGTGTCGCCAAAATTATAGTTGTTGTGGTGACAATGAAGGTTCATCACCAATAATTATTTATAATGAGAGCTAATGGCCATCACCATTTTATATGAGCAATCATGACGAACCTTATCCTCCATCACCAAAAAAATGAATGTCACTAAAGCTGGCCTCACCAAAAGTATAGGTGTTGTGGTGACATTCAAATTCTACCACGAATAATGATTGATAGTGATTGACACCATTCCATATGAACAACAATGATCTATTGTGATGTACCCTTTTAAGAGAGAAGTTAGAGAACTTTGAATAACCCATAAGATAGGAATAACCTATATCACCTACCTAAGAGATGGTTGAAAATAGGCAACCTGAGCTCTTTCCTATTAGAGAAACTAATGTGGAGGCTAGAATGAATACCATAAGCCTGAATACTCTCCCACACATTCATGGTATAGTTTAGGAAGAACCTAATACATTCATGTGATAAGTTTTCCATGGTTTGTAGAACCTATGATTAAACTTCTGATGAGTAGAAATTCAACTTTTTTCCCTCCACTCTCAAGGATGTAGCCCTGCACTAGTTCATGGGTTTAGAAGGAAGAAGGATCACCATTTGGGCTCAAATGTAGCAAGCCTTGAATGATAAGCAAAAATACTATTGTAGGTCAAAATATATTAGAGAGGAAGTCTTTAGGATGACTCAGGGGATAGATGAGTCCTTAGAAGACTATGAGGTAAGGCTTCAACTCATCTATAGGAGAGACAACTACACCATTGACCCAAAACTAGTAAATCTTATATTACTCAAAGGGATTAGGGATGATATAATGGAAAATCTTAATAAATTATGTGTTGGAGACATTTAAAAATTGAAATATGATGACATCGATACAATGTTTAATAATCACTTTAAAGCTGCAAGGAAATGAGGTAGATCTAGTCAAGGCTTAGAATATTATTCTTCCTCTACCTTAGCTATCAAACATGAAATAAGGAGTATGTTGGAATATTTTAGGCATTAAATGTTACACACCTTTTCCTTATAGATTGACATAGGAAGAAACAACAGGAGAAAAAGATGGCACTAGCTGTTTTTTCCCAAAATGTACTAAAAGGCACTCTAGGAATCAATTTCCATTAAATGTGATAAAGGTTTTCCTAGTATGTGATGAGAACTAGCACTGAAGGTTATGTATTAAGGTGTTGATGGATGTGCATAGCAACTTTGTTTCATTAACAAAATGAGGCCATAAGGTTCTCAATGATACCAATAAGGAATGCGAGGTGCACACTATCCTTCTTTCAATCCAAACTAGATTGCACACTTTTAGTATTTGTATCCTCCAATCCACTCACCTTAGACCATGCCTTCTCTTTGGTCCTATCCTCATTAGTATAATCCTCTTCTTGTAAATTCAACCTTCCAACCACATCAATATTAACCTCGTTAATGGGGTAACTCTTCGCAAGGATGGAGGTCTCAAAAAAACACAAGCACCTGCCTTAATTCCTCCTCCACCTCAACCATAACTACCCCAAAATAAACCACCCAAGCAACCTAATATTCCTACTGAACCCAATTTAAACCTGAAAAACAAGAAGGCCTAGCAAGTCTATAGAGGGGAAACACACTATCCTACCTATGTTGTGGAGATCCAAGAAATAAACCTTAGGTATGGGAAGGTACTTCCAGATATTCACCCCCTTCTTCTCCATCTGAATATCTTTAATAAGAGAAGGGAGAAAATGGGCCTAAATCCAATATAAATCCCTATCCTCAAAGGTTAGTCCAACCTAAATGAAACACCTAGAAGAGGTTGAACATTTTGGAGAATTAAAGAACATATCTGTTAAAATACCCCTTCTCAAGGCTATCAAATATTTCCACATATATAACAATATTATTAGGGAAGAGTGTTTCAAGAGGCCTAGAAGAAGAAAAATAGATACCTCCAATGTCAATGTTGTTGAGCAGATGGTGGATCTAATGCTTGGGAAGGTCATCTCACCAAATTATTTAGATCCTCCTAGCCCAATAGTGCATGTACACATTAACAATATTGTATCTCCCAACATAGTAATTGACGTTGGGAATGCAATCAAAGTCATGGCCAAGGAATATGTATTGAAGCTTAACCTCCAAGCATCCTTGAGGAATACCATCATAGTGTTGTAGCTTGTAGATAGATTCACAATAGAACCTAAGGTTGTTATTGATGATCTGAGGGCCTCCATTGATTCCTCACGGTACCCCACACATTTACTTTTACTCAAGCCCAAAACCAAGTTTAATGAGTATCCTTTCATTCTAGGGAGACATTAGTCATCTACTCCTAATGCTTACATCAGTTCCAAGGCTGGAAACATAACAATTAAACATGGCTAGCTCACAAAACATCTTGTATTATACCCCTCTACTAAACTCCTTGTTGAACATGAATTACCGATGTGGGTAGAGGAAGAAGAAGAGGAATATTTTTATTAGTCATCCACCTACACAATTTTTAAATTAGACACCATTATAGGAATCACGAATCTAGATGAGAATGACCCTATTGATAACCTTCTCCAAAATCGTTCTCTTGCTTCCACGCCAATTGATGAGTTCGTAGAAGAAATCCTTAGGGAAATCTAAGAACAACCCATGGGTCGACCTCTTCACTATTGATTGCAATCAACATCATGCTAAGCTTGTGGAAATTTTTCCATCTAAAACCATGAAATTAATCCTTTCCTATCAGTAGAGCAAGAAGATAAAATGCTCACTGTGTTAAGGCAACATCTTGATGCTTTTTCTTGGGACCTTAAATATATAAAAAGGGTGCATCCCTCTGTTTGTACACATCAAATCTACATTAAAGAGGGATGTAAACCTATGCACCAACCTTGGAGGACAATAAACCATGACCTTAAATACATTGTGAAAGAAGAATTGCAGAAGTTGTTGGATGCAAGATTCATTTATCCTATTTCAAATAGTGAGTGGGTAACTCCACTTGTTATAGCACCCAAGAAGAATGGGAAGTGGAGAATCCACATTGACTATAGGGAACCTGACAAGGCTAAAAATAAATATCATTTTCCCTTGCCTTTCATTATCAACTTTCATATGGCCTTGCAACGAAGAAGTTATTTTCATTCTTGGATGGTTTTAGTGGGTATAATCAGATCCACATCAGCCCTAACGATCAGGATAATACGACCTTCACATGTTCATGGTGGAACTTGCATATAGAGTCCTTCCCTTTGGCTTGAGCAATGCCCCTGCTACCTTCTAAAGACCAGTGTTGATTATTTTTACTAATCATATTCATGACATAGTTAAAACTTATATGGATGACCTTCAATCCTTATGGGAATGATTGCCAAAACGCTCTCTACAATATGTGTAATGTTTTTAAAAAATGCATTGAAATGAATCTCTTACCAAGTCAAAAGAAGTGTGATTTTTTTATAAATGTTTAAATTGTTGTAGGTCACTTACTTTCTAAGGAAATGATCCAAGTTGACCCTAACAATATTTCCATTATCAAAAGGGTCCATGTCCCTCAGAAACAAAGGGAACTTAGAAGTTTACTAGGACTAGTTGGATATTATAGAAGATTTATCAAGTATTTTAGTAAGGTGGGCTTAGCTTTTTTTGCATTATTAACTAAGGATTCATTTTTTTTGTTGAACAAATAAATGTAAAGAGGCATTTGAAGCACTGAAGGAGAAATAGACCACTACACCAATTCTTAGGGGTCCCAATTGCCCCTTTCCTTTTCACATCCACACTGATTCATCTGAGAATGTTGTGGGGAAATCTTTAGGACAGTTGCAATGTAAGTTTCCCTATGTCAGATGTTTTATTAGCAAGAATCTATCTAAAGTTGAACTCAATTACATTGTTATTGAAAAAGAGCTCTTAGCTCTTGTGCACTCCTTGAACAAGTTTAGGCATTATATCACAGGGTACCAAGTTTGTATGCATATTGATCATGTAGTCATTAAATATTTAATGAAAGAACCTGATGTGAATGCTAGGATCATTAGGTGTTTATTATTTTTGCAACAATTAGATTTGAAAATTATTAACAAGCCAAGGAAGGAAAATGTGGTTGCATATGTTTTGTCTAGATTAACATTGAGTGGTGAAAATGAGGACATGATAGATGATCATCTTCGAGATGAAAACCTATTTTCTATTTGATTTTTGTCTCATTGGTTTTATAATATACAAAATTACTTAGTTGCTAGGAGATTCCCTCCTAATCGCTCCTCCAAGAATAAGAGAAGAACTATAAAAAAAGGTGCCCCTTTCATTTTGATTGGGCGAAATATTTTTAGATTGGAACCAGATCGGATCTAGAGGAGGCATGTACGGGAGGATGAGGTCTTTGAAATCCTCTTGAAATTCCATATGGTCCTTTTCGGGGTTGTTTTTCTTCCAAGAGGAAAACCTTCAAAATTTTCCAAGCATGCTACTATTGGCCTACCTTGCACCAAGATACTAGGAGATACACCTATTGATATGATGAGTGCCAAAGGATGGGAAAACCCACACCAAATTTCAAAATTCCCCTTGAATCTCAAGTGACTCCTCAACCATTTGAGAAGTGTGGCATGGATTTCATTAGACAAATTGACCCCCCATATGGAAAAAGGAGATACATTATTGTTTGTATTGAGTATTTAACAAAGTGGGATAAAGTGAAGTTAGTTAAAGTAGAAATAAAGAAAACGGTGGAAAAGTTCCTATGGGGGAATATTTTCTATCCGTTTGGATTCCTAGGGGAGGTATTCACTAATCAAGGGGCTCAAATCACTTCAAATATGATTGAGATAATCATCGAGCAACATCACAGAAGGCACATAAAATACACTCCCTATCATCTTGAATAAAATGAGTTAGTGTTGGTAACAAACAAATATTTGGTGAGTATCTTGACCAAGGTTGTTAGTAACAACAATAGGGATTAGGAAACCAGACTTGCGGAGGCCACTTGGGCCTATAATACCACCAAGAAAACCACCAATGGATTCACTCCATTGAATTTGAGTACAAAACCCTAAGAATGGTAACACAACTAGACCTACACATCACCAAAGCTCAACAAGAAAGGTTGCAATATCTCAATGTGCTTACTAGTTTATACTATAGTCTCTCATGCATACTAAGGTGGTCGAATTGGACATGAATATTTGGCATGATAAAAAAATTAGAGAAAGGACCTTAAAAGAGGGTGATTGGTCCCTTCTATATGATTCCAAATTCGAGGAATTGAAAGGAAATTTGATGAAAAGATGGTTAGGTCCTTATTTGGTGGAAAAGTGTCATGAAACTTACTCTCTATAGATGAGAAAAATTGGTTAAGAAGGAATTACACTTTTTTCAATGGCTATTAGCTGAAAATCTATAAGAAACCTTTTTCAAATGAGGAGTTTACTTGTTCAATAAGTAACGACTTGAATGTGATTGGGGAACTAAAATCCCTCAACACATCCAACCTTTGATCAATAGAGAAAAGAAAAAGAGGGAGAGAGAGAAAAAGAAAAAAGGATGAATATCCTAGGTGAAATCCTCCATGAGGCACCAATGCTGAGATCTAGCACTAAAAAACTCCATGAGGCACCAGAGTTAAATTATGGGACTGAAAACTTCCATGAGGCAGTCCAAGAGTCTGAAAAAATGAAAAAAATAGAAATAAAATATCCCCAAGTGAAAACCTCCTTTAAGACAAATAGGATGGTCCTATAGCTTGATCATATCCTTTGAGGAAACCTACATGTCTAAATAAATAAATAAATAAGGAAAAGAAAAGAAAATAAGAGTAAAGCAAGGGAGACCTTACCTCATTTTGCTAACATTTCTTTTTGCAGGTTTCTAGTCACAGTGAAGGGAGGATAGCAGACAAAGAAGAAGTTTCACAAACCCCATGTCCACATCCTCCAATTAAACTCTTTACATGTCCCACATCACTACATTCACCCTCCCAAATAATTTCCATCATTAGATGGCCTTTCTCCCTCAAATTTTCCACAATCTTGAAATGTTATAGGATTATCCCATATTGCTCCAAGATCATGAATGATGCAATAAAGAAGAGGAAATGTGTGTTTAATTTTCAATAACAACGAAGAAGGTCCATAATGACCTTATAAACCACTCACCACATTATTCTACACTTCCCCCACATCCATTCTCCTCTATGTTAATAAAAAATCATTCTGTTTATCCCTTCATACACCTTTCCTATCACCAAAAATATCTTTGACACCCATCACTAGCCTTTCCATAAATTATCAAAATTTTATGAGGTGATGTCAGGAAAAATTATATTTATTAGTAGCATCTATGTGACTAATATAAAAATAAAAACAATCCTATAGTATTATGCACATCCACTGTTGATACGTGTTGACTCAACTCTCGGATTTAACCAACATATTTTTCTTTCCTGATGTGCTTAGAATTGCATTTAAAATAGAATAAAGGAACATAAATGAATGTTGTAAATAAGAAGGAACATGACAGAATCAGAAACATAAAACACAAGGCATTGATAACAGAGTTCATCTAGGAGGGACTATGTCTCCAATCCCCTGTGTCAAGATAGTGTAGGACGCTGCATTAAGTGTTGGGAAGAGTGATGATGTACATGCATGTTTTCTCTCTATCATACAAGGAACATGTTGTCATGCAGGAGTGGCCCCAAGAGATGTTTCGCTACAGGAACTCTCATTAAAAAAAAGGACTCCTATCAGCATGAGATAATTTCTCATATGTTAATGATGAGCATCCTGCCAACATGGCATTAAAGGGATCTCAATTTAAACATACATGGCGACACATGAGTATCTCGTCAACGTGATGAAAAAGGGATCTCAATCAAAACATGACAATAACTACATCTCACATCAAGAACAAAACAAGATCCCACGTCAACATCAAACAAGGATCTATACAACACAATGCATCTCAAGCAAAGAGACAAAAAAGTACATGATCACATTGCATATACCTCACATCAAGAAGTTATCAGAAGAAGAGGATGAAAAACTTATGGATCTAGTTGTATCATCAATCTTGTGGCGTCGGATTTCATGGAAATCACTGCTCATGCATGAATGCTGACACCTGCACTACACTTTGAAAAGTTGCCTAAAAATGGAATGATCAAATGGATAATTTTATTGCACCATAAAATTATTGGCATTGAATATTATAAAATTGACTGTCAAATATCTGAATTCTAACAAAGTGGAAATCTGGGGCTACAAGAATCTTTTATATTCCCCTTAGATTCCTCAAAGATTCCCTCCTCCAGGTCATCTGAAGAACTACTACTTGAATCAAAATTCTATCTATGTTGTTAGGTTCATGTCGCTAAGAGGTGTAGGGTAGACATAAAATTTGTACAATTTGGACACTGGAAAAATTTCTCCCTCCTGAAAATTTGGCTCAATCATGGTTTTGCCTGCTTTTTTCTCCAAGAGCATGGCTCCACCAGCAAAAATTAATTAAAAATAATGTCTCAAAAAATGCACTCAATCTTTGGGGCTTCGTTCCTCCATTCTCCATTCTTTTTTCAAAGCCTCCATTCCACTACCATCCGACGTATCTCATGTGCAAATGAACTGAATGGTTATATCAAGTTCTTGGGTAGAAATCTGAAAGAGCTGGTCATTGGCACCATGGAAATATTCGGCAAAAACAAGCATGGCATCAGGGGTCAAATCCCACCCATGCCAAAATTCACACGCGGTTTTTTTCTTCATTGTGACCGTTGTAAAAATCTTAACATTGGTTACAATTTGATTTAAATATGGAATGGTGTGTTGGAGAGATAACCGTGCAGTGCACTGTTGGCTTGATATATTAAATTTTTGGGTTTTTGTATTAAATGGGAGTTGGTTGGTGTCCTGCCATATGGGGCTTCCTGGTGGGGCACAACCCACGTGGGTCAGGCGGGTTCAATCCTCGTTGGCTCCACTTTAATTAATGTGCATATATATATTGGGTGGGGGTGTGAGCCGGGTCCACTGGAGGTGGCCTGCCCACCCCATTATATTTTTTGCTATGTGGTATTTGGATGGGGGTCGGTGGGGGTGATGGCTCATCGGCCTATTTAATGCAAAAAATTATTTTGTAATATTTTTCTGGGATTTGGTTCCGATGGGGGTGGTTGGGGTCATGCCCCACGACCTAATTAAATATATATATTTTTTATTTTTATAACAATAACCACATTTTTTTGAATTTGTCTAATATAATGGTTATTACACAAATTATGTATCCAACAAATTCACCCACTTTCAGGAGATAGGTTTCCCACATCGGTTGACAATGAAATTGTAGGACCCTTAAACCTAACCCACTGCCCAACTTTTACCAAAACATTGACTGGCTCATTCTCCCTCATACGAACTCGGATTTGAGTGTCATTCACACCATTGGAACCAAGGCAATGAGCACTTCGATTTGGTGCTAGATTTAGATCAATCTGACCACTTTGAATTTTCCCCTTTCTGAGTCCTCTGGGCTTCTACATCTTTTTGGAGCCACTTGTATCAATCCTCCCCACTGAAGATATTTTGTCCAACAAAAGCATGAAAATAATCTACCACGTCTTTGTAACTTGTCTACACATACCAATGTCTGATATGTCACCCTTCCTTCTCCTTCACCTTTGTCCTTTGAAGCCAGAAGCAATGAATCGACACCTGTAACTTCTACAAACTTGTAATACATTTTTTTACAAATTACATGCTTAATTCACATGAAGAACTAATGACCCAAGCATCCCATACTTTCCATGAGTTTATAACATATATTCAGTGGTCAATTTTACATCAAAATGGAAACAATACCCTAACTATGAAAACAAGGCCAGCATGGCATTGTTGCTTTGACAAGTGATGGAAAAATTTCATCACTGCAACACATAATTTACAAAAATAAGGGCAAAAGATATTGTTTCTTTGACAAGTGATGGAAACACGACATCACTTTCATAGTTTATCATGCAACTCAAAATAAGACTAGACATCATTGATGCTTAACAGGTGATGGAAAACACATCATCACTTTTACTTCTTAAAATGCAACAAATGATTTATAGAAGCGCAACCATGACAATCTAACATATATAGAAACCATTTTTCACTTATCAATGTGAATGGTCATCCCCCTGTATTGGTTTTGCTTGTCGAACAATTGTTTCATCTAGTTCATGCACCGACACTTTGTCTTTAAGGCACTGCTATGGATGGAGCCTCCAACAAGTGGCTCTTTGATGGCCACCTATGTTGCAATGACTGCAATAGGTCTTCTTCCTCAAGATCTACTTAACATGTTTCTTTACCTGCTGTTGAGAGGGTATTTCACGCCTCCTCCTTTTCTGTGCTGCTCTTGTTTTCCAACACTCAACAAATGTATGATTATGTAATCCAAAAAAGGTACATGTTTTTTTATGTCTTGATTTATGTCAATTATTAACAACATGATTGTAATTGAAATAAACATTCGCATATTGAGATTTGTTACACCTTTCCTTATCATCTTTGGTGTAAGTATGGCGATGAGAGCTTGCCTAAACTCTTTCCCTGCAATGTGAACTGCCATGAGATGATGGGGATGTGTTCCCATCATTCTCTTTCCTCGACAATTTTGAAGATGTGTCAAAAGAATCTGACACCTTCGAGCATTCTCCTTCGATGTATCCCAAGCCTGGAAATCCAGGTATCTGCACAACCTCCAATGGTTGAGTTAGGCCTTGGTTATTAACACGAAGTTCTTCTTCCTCTTTGTACCTGATCCTGGTAAGGAGCCTCATGTTTGTCCCTGTAATTGGTATCTCCACATCTCCAATAGAAATCATACTATGTGAAGATGAAACTGAAGGAAAATCAACATCTTTTACCTCCACTATCATTTTGGAAATAACTGATGAGGGTTTATCATCATTTATTGTTGGTGGTTAACTGTCTGTCTTGGTAGATTCCCCAACTTCTTTCTTGACATACCCAAGTCCTACTTGATGGGGTAATTCCTTTACTTTTATAGGGTTGAAAATTCCTTGGCCATTAATGCCAAAGCCTTTTCGTTCATACCCCATTTTCCTCAATAGTTTGGAGCCAATTCTTATGGTATGATTTTCAAAAACAACGAAATCATCAACAGGAAACATACATGAATTCATAGAATTACTTTTTACCTCACATGGGTCATGCTGCACCTGCTCCAAGGCCTCGTACTTAGCTTGTAGCTATTGTAGAAAAAAAACTCTTTCTTTGCATGTAGAAGAATCTTCAATTCAATGTTCTCTATTTGAAGATTATGTTTGTTGTGCTTCAATTCTTCCACGACCTCTTTCATGACTTGCAATCGAAGTTTCACTCACTTCTTTTCCTCAGCCTCTTTTTTTAGAGCTTCATACATTATTTCCACCTTTTGGGAAATTTTGAGCATGGTCTCATACATCGCTTTCTCATCCTCCATCGCTACACACTCCATTGTTCACGCTCACAATTCACATCCACACAAAGACCGCTCTGACACCAAACTTGATCCGAGTTGATTCAACTCTCAGATTAAACAAAGATATTTTTTCTTTCGTGATGTGATTAGAATTGCATTTAAAATAGCATAAGGAACATAAATGCATGCTGTAGAGAAGAAGGAACATGACATAATCAACAACATAAAACATAAGACATTTATAATAGAGTTTGTCTAGGAGGGACTATATCCCTAGGCCCCGATGTCAAGATGGTGTAGGCCACTGCATTAAGTGCTAGAAAGTGTTATGGTGTACATGCATGTCTTTTCTCTATCATACAAGGAACATTCCCTCACACAGGAGTGGCTCCAAGAGATGTTCCGCTATAGGAACTCTCATTAAAAATAAGGACTCCTATCAGCATGACATAATTTCACATATGTTAATGATGAGCATCCTACCAAAATAGCATCAAAGGATCTAAATTAAAACATACATGGTGACACTTGAGTATCCTGTCAACATGAAAACAAAGGGATCTCAACCAAAACATGACAATAAGTACATCTCACATCAAGAACAAAATAAGATCCCACATCAACATCAAACATGTATCTATACAGCACAATGCATATCAAGAAAAGAGACAAAGAAGTACATGATCACACTACATAAACCTCACGTCAAGAACTTATCAGAAGAAGAGGATGATAAACTTTTGGATATGGTTGTACCATCGATCTCGTGGTGTTGAATCTCATGGAAATTACTGCTCACACATGAATGCTAACGCCTACACTCCACTTTGAAAAGCGGCTAAAATATGGAATGATCAAATGGAAAATATGATTTGACCATCAGATTTGTGGCGTCAAATAGTGTAAAATAGAGTGTCAAATATCTGAATTCCAACAATGTGGAAATCTAGGGCTACAGAAATCTTTTAGATTCCCCCTACATTCCTCAAATATTTTGTCATCTAGGTCATCTGAAGATCTGCTGCTCAAATCAAAATTTTGTCTGCCTTGTCAAGTTTGTGTCATTGAGAGGTGTAGGGTAGACATAAAATTTTTCCAATTTGGACACTAGAAAAATTTTTCCCTCCTAAAAATTTGGGTCAATCATGGTTTTGCCTGCTCTTTTCTCTAGGCTCATAGTTCCACCTACAAAAATTAATTAAAAAATCATGTCTCGAAAAATGCACTCAATCTTTGGGGCTTCGTTCCTCCATTCTCCATTCTTCATTCAGCGCTTCCATTCGGTTCCCATCCGACATCTCCCGTGTGAAAATGAACTGAAGGGTTATATCAAAGTCTAGGGCAAAAATCTCAAAGGGGTGGTTGTTGGCGCCATGTAAATATTCATCAATCACAAGTATGGGGTCGGGGGTCAAATCTCGCCCATGCCATAATGGGCGCATAGTTATTTTTTTCATTGCAACCGTTGTAAAAATCTTAACATTGGTTATGATTTGATTTAAATATGGAATGACACATTGGAGTGACAATTGTTTTGGGTTGATGTATTAAAGTTTTGGGTTGTTGTATTAAATGAGGGTTGGTTGGTGCACTTCCATATGGGGCCGCCTCGTGGGGAGCGACCAATGTGGGCCAGGCAAGTTCAATCCCAACCGACTTCACTTTAATTAATGTGCATACATATAGTGGGTGGCGGTGTGGGGCGGGTCCACTGGAGGTGGCCCACCCACCCCGTTCTATTTTGTGTTATGTGGTAGTTGGATGGGGGTCGGTGGCGTTCATGGCTCGTTGACCTATTTAATACGAAAAATTTGTTTTGTAATATTTTTTTGGGATTTCATTACGATGGGGGTGGTGGGGGTCATGGCATGCCACCTAATTAAATATATATATTTCTTATTTTTATAACAATAACCAATTTCTTTTGAATTCGTCTAATATAAGTGTTATTAGACAAATTAAGTATCCAACCAATTCACCTACTTTTAGGAACTAGGTTTCCCACGTCAGTTGATGGTGAATTTGTAGGACCCTTAAACTTGGCCCACTACCCAACTTTGACCAAAACTTTGACTGGTGTGTTCTCCCTCATATGAGCTCGGATTTGAGTTCCTTTCACACTGTTGGAATCAGGGCGGTGAGCACTTCTATCTGGTGCTAGTTAGGGAGTAATCTTGCCACTTTGAATTTTTCCCCTTTATGAGTCCTCTGGGACTTCTGCATGTGTCTGGAACCACCTAGATCACCTTTCAGACCATACTTAGAGCACCAAATTATGAATTTATTCACCGTGAGGATTTGAGGATTTCAATTTTGATCCTTAAGTAGCTACAGGACCCTCCATCATCTACTATGTGATTTTTTATCACTAAGATAGTAGCAGATTTAAACAAAAAAATAACAAAAAAAAATTATTCTCAAGAATCTACAAGAAGAAAGGGATGCAAAGCAATAATCTATCAGAAGATACTCACAATCAGCCTCATGCATGTCTAGAAATTCCATGTAGAAGAACACAACAATAACCAGCCACCAGGTAGGAAAAGGTGTTCACTATTCTTCACCTCTCCTATTGAGCATATTATGGTTTGAAATATGTTTTGAATCCAAAAGAGAAAAGGTTTTGTAGGCTCCGAATGGCTAAGAAATGTTGCCCTTAAAAATTGAAGATGCAGTTAACTTTCTCTCTCATCACACATGGAGAAAAAATTCAAAATCAACACAACGATTACTATGACTGTGGGCCATGTTATCACCAAAAAATGATTACCTTACCATTTCCAACTAGGTGGAATGAAATACACCATGGAAGATTAATTTTTCCATAGTAAAATAAATTTCACCATGGAAGGTAATTTAGTAAACCATTTTTATTAAATTAGTTCTGATTAAAATTAAAAATCCCCATGAGAATAATGGAACAAATCATTATCTCTTTAATTTTCTCTAGGAATAATTATTAAATCATTTTTTTATAACTATTCCTTCTCACATTTGACTAAATCACCTAGGAATAATTAAAAAAATCACTATTTATTTACTATTCCTTAATTTTATTTTGGAATAATTATTAAATCACTATTTAAAAATTATTTCAACTTCACGCCATTCTTAATCTTAGTGAAATAATTAATAAATCATTTTATTTGTTAATTATTTCTAAATAAAGATATTTGACCATTTTGAATATAATTTACCTCTTCAAAAAACATAATAAAGTATTCCTATGGTTAGATCTTTATTTGGTCAAAATTATTTTATTATTTTCCATTTTCGAGATCAAACCAATACTTTGTTATAAATAAGAAGGTTTTCCATTCATTATTCGCCGTGATCATTATCATCGTCGCCACTATTGTCTTCTTGCAATTGAGCTCCCACTAGAGTTCTACATATTGTTTTTGGTTTTTCACATATTGAGAGAGAGAATCGACCATCGAAGCATAAAGGACATCAAAGGACCCATCTTGTGTAGGGGGACTTACCAACCCTTTTGTAGATCTCGTTCGCTAGGTGTTATAAGTAAGGAATATTATTCATCTAAAAGTCTATCAATATTAGGTTATTACATTGGATTTCTATTGTTGTTTTCTATTTTGGATCGCATATATATTTCTATTGCAGTATTTTGTCGTTTTATTATTGCAGATCTAAAGAGTAAGACACCACAAATTGTTGTTATGGTGACTTGTCACCAGTCACTTAAAGTAAGTATTTTTGGTACACTTGCTAAGAATTTTCATACTAACAAATGGTGACTCCACTAGGCCTTTAACTACATTGTCATCAACAAATGGTGACTCCGGTAGTGTAGTAATTCAGTTCCCAAGTGACTAAAGTTATAATAAAAATCAAGGTTTTTTGTAGCTATTTATAGCGTCTCAATTTCTTTTTATAGTTTTCTTTTCGTTTTCTGTCAAATTTTTGGATTTTGGTGGTTTTATGGTTCACTTCATAGGTCATAGGGACCAATCAAATAGGAGACAAAAAAATATTTCTAACATCTTTCGAACAAGAGTCCCAGGAGAAAAATGAACTTTTCAGCCCCATTTCTGCATTCCATAACTCACTTTTTAACCAGATATTTGTGTTTTCCACTATTTCCAGGTTAGTACCTGCATTTTGGATCTTTTCTAAGATTTTTTCAAAAATTTTCCAAGTTTTCCAAGAGCATTGTGTGTGGAATGGGAAGGGTTTATTATCTCTATTTCTGTCTCCCCTAGGCCTAGATTCTCTCAATTTTTCTCTTTGAGTAAGGAAAAATACCCCTAGGGTTAGAGTAAACTTCCATCTTTTTAGGAAGAGATTGCTTTCGTGAGGAGTCTAGGGTTTCAATATTTTCAGCCACTGGTGTTTAGAATCTGATACATTATTTTACAACACCTTTGGATAGGTTTATCTCACCTTTTCACCCTCTATAGTTTGGCTTTCTCCTTTCCCCCTCGAGATCCCCCCAACTATCCTAGGTTTTGGAGCTTGATACCTATCCTTTACAACATTGTTTACCTCTGGTTTTTGTTGTGTGTCTGTAGCATTTACAATATATTAGTCCCTCTAGATCTCATTCCCTTCGACATTAGATATTTTAGTCCTTTTATGTGTCTTTGAGTATATTTTTTTCCATCTCCTTCTTAGTTGCTTGATAGCTTTTTTTGGGTGTGGTTTTGTGTTCTTGATTTGTTGTTTATTTTATATACTTTTCAACATTACTTACAGTCTTTCATCAATTTATTTTCAGCATCACATGGCATCATAAATCATGCTTAATTAACTCATACACTTGAGACATCATTTTCACACTCACACCCTAAGTGAATGTGAGTTTGGTTAACACTGCCAAGCCTAGACTTGAAACAATACACCTTAATAATTTACCCCACAATGATTAAACCCACTTGGGCACCAATACCAAACAATTTATGTATTTTATGTGTAGGGTTGGTGAAATAGCTTCGAATAACACCCACCAATCACTTAAATTAAGACATAAAAGTTGACATATTAGGGAGCTTAAAATCCTTCACCATCCCATGGTCCAAATTCAGACTGAATCTAAAACCCAATTTAGAGGGGGTTAGACCAGGTCATCGTGGGAGTGGTTCTCTGTGGGGCTATCCAACCCATGGCAGGGAATCTTGTGCAGTGTTTGATCACTAAGAAGCTCAAGGCTTGACCACCCTTGTGGGATGAAGGTAATTGTAATAACCAATCTTAGGAAAGACCCTATAGGACTGGCTATGGGAAGAATTGTTTCTCTACTCTAGCATTCTCTCAAAAACTTTGCTTAAAGGGATCAAATTCTATTAAGTAAGAAGTTCTTTGCAACGCTATATGAAACAATAGATTTAGGATTTTTTGATGATTTCGCCCACCTATAGGCTAGAGGTTTTTCTACTTGAAAGGATGTGACTTCTTGTATTACAGTAGCATCATTAATATAGTTAGTTTACACTTGGAACTACTACACTAGGTGTTTTCTTGCTATTTGTTACTCTTATTCTTTCATCACCCTTTAGTCCGTAGGTTCATCATTGTCTTGATGTCATTTTCTCCCCTAGGAATTTGGTCGCATAGAATTTGAGGACTTCGTCCTCAATTTCATTTATGACATATTACTCCTCCCCGACAAGTTAGAGTTCATCATCCAAGTCCACCATTGAGTCCTCATGATGACCCTAGTTCTATTGATTCTTCTAGATCTTCCTTTGATTCCACATCTTCCCAACCTCGTACCATCAGCATGTCAGGCACCAACATGGGTGTGTGAAACGAAGGTGGCAACCTAGGTACTAACCATGGTAACCTCACGAGTGGAATCTCCACTGTTATGGTCACTTCTACTCCATTTCTTCCTTTTATGGTTGTTTTGAGCCTCCCTAATTTATGCTAGCTCATAAATGACCCTCTTCTCCATAAAACCAATTCACCAACTATGCCTACCAATCTTCCTTCTGGCTATCCCTATGTTCGAAGGTAATCCTATAGAATATCCCACAAATCATGTTTTCTCATTTCATATTGTGGTGTTCATCCAATTCTATCATTAAAGGCTCCATCTATCTTCACCTTCCAACACACTCTTAATGGCGCTACTACTAAGTGCTATGTTGATCAACCCTGGGCCACTCATTCCACTTTTGTTAATCTTCACAAATAATTTCTATCCTATTTCCAGTAACCTTTTGATTATGACACGGGTACTGAACTATTGACCTATTTCCATCAAAATTGTGCAGCTTTCCTATCTAACCATGTTTAAGAGTGGCATAAAAGGAGGAACATATGTAAATCTTCTATATTTTAAGACCATCTCTATATAGATTGGTTCCTTACATTTCTTTTGGCCCCCATTGCTAAATATGTCGCTTCTCACTTCCCCCAATATAAGGGAGATGCGCTTCGAGTAGCTTTGAAATTTGACCTAATCTACAGCCAATCAGGGTATGTTTATACTATCATTCCCAATCTACCTCGACCTCGCTCTGGTAATGCACCAAGGGCATCTCATGTCGCTGATGGTATCATTGGATCGATTTCATACCCTCAATTTCAACCATATGCTAATCCTCTGATGAGTTATAGTCAACCCTGTGGGGGGACCAATTCCTCTTACACCTATCCCTCCCCCAATATTTCACATGGAAACTCTTATCCAAGTCCCAACATGTCATATGCATATCCAATCAACATAAACAAATTCCATGGCTAGTTATTGCTCCACTTTCTTATCCTAATGTTTACCTCTCTCCTTACTATATGTAGACACATCCTAGTTCTCCAGTGTTGCGGGAACTGTTGTGGCATCCCCCCGTGCCTCCTCTACCTCTCGTACAATAAAACAATCCTCCACAAGATCATGTGTATTCTCAGTAGAGTGTAACCAACCCCCACAACCCTGAGAAAAATAACAACGGTAATGGTAATTGAAATCAGAATTCTCATGATAATCAGGGTAACAAAGGTCCACCACCTAATTCACCCCGAGGAAACTAGCCTAATCTCGCAACTTAGCAACATTCTAGACAACCTAATCAAAAAAACGCTTTTTGTATGAAAAACCTTATTCCTATTCTCGTGTCTATGGAAATTATACTCATGAGTTTTTCTTTTACCTCAGATGCATCAAGTGAAGTTAACGCATATGCTTCTAGAGGACAACAACCCATAGCTCCACCTACTCCTCCTCCTTCATCATCTCAACCAATTATGCTTACACATCTTTTTCTACATCAAGGATGCTTAGCTACCAAACCCCCACCATCTGGTAACGTTGATTATCAAATCCTTATGATGAATTCCAACAAATTCAACACCAAAAAAGTCAACGTTGAGACTCAATCACACAAATATGATAAGCCGCCTACTAATTCAGTGACTGAGTCCTAACCCCAAGTTTCCATTAAACCTTTGTTGTCATCAAATGGTACCTTACAAATACCTATTCCTAAGGTATAGGTTACCCCCAAGATCCCCAAAGGTCCATTACGTCAAAATGTTGCTTCTTCTAAAGCCACCCAGACCTATAGCATAGTAGATGGCTTGGTGTAGTCTCCTACTGCCATGTCAACACTCAAAGTCCTCTAGACATTCCCATCCCAATAGAAATCTCTACTCTCTAGTTTGGGTGTTGTGGATCCTTTTTACAATCATATGATGATCTATATATATCCCCCTTCTTTCGTTCGTTGCATTTAAAATACTATTCTTCATGAGAAATGCCATTGTTCAACAGTGTATCATAGGTAAAAGTGCCTCCACTTGTGTGATGGAAGCTAGTGTTTGTAAGAAAATTGGTTCACTTGAGTTTTCCACCTCCACCATCACTATCTGTGCTTGGGATAATGATCCCACATCCCCTTGGCTTATATCAAAATAGTCACATTATGTTCTGGACAATATTGTCTCTATTGACATCAAGGTCATTGATGCCCCATTGGATTGCAACATTCTCTTGGGACATAGGTACACCTATCCTATGTCAGTTGTTACATCTTTGGTTTCTCGTCTGATGTGCTTCCCTGTTAATGGAAAGGTCATCACTTTCTATCATCTAACGTACTATGATCCTAAATCTCAGACCTCACCTTAGTCTACTATGTCATTGATGAATGGAAATAATACTATCTCATCCCTCACCAATGTCTCACCTAGAGTCTATAAAGATTTCATGTTTCTTGGTGCTTATTATGGTGCACCACCTACCCCATTAGAGCCTAGCTCTTCTAGTGTTTGCATTCTTCAATCATCATGGGAAACCCATAAGAGGTTTGGCACATATTCATAGCAGCGAGCACCTTTGAAACCTGTTGTTCCCAAATCAACCCAACCTTTAGGTATTACTCCTCAAGGTCCACTTCGTTCTGTTGATATCTCTCCTTGTCCTTTGAAACCCATAATCATTCCCCTGTGTCTTAACCATATCAGATTAGTTCCCCAAGATAATTATCCTTCCAGTCAGACACCATTATTATTCCACCCCTTCTATTATTCTACGCCTATCACAACTATGTTGAGTGTACCTAATGTTACGTGGGATTTATGACCACAGACAGAAATATCTCCCTTAGGTCTACTTGCTAACCTAGAATAACAGAATGAAAAAGGACCCAACATTTTCCTTAAAGTAATTATATGAGAGGATGCAACCTACTTGTAATATGTTGTATGTTTCGCTCCTTCTTTGGCTTAAATTATCTAATCCTAACTCCAGTTGTCAAGATTAGAACCTACACAACCAAACAACACAAACCAATAAACTATTATATATATATATATATATATATATATATATATATATATAGATTATCTTATATATATATATATATATATATATAATTATATAATATATATATATATATATATATTATATATATATATATATATATATATATATATATATATATAATATATAATAGATAGATAGATAGATAGATAGATAGATAGATAGATAGATAGATAGATATAGCATCATCTATCTACTTCATTCAATAGATCAACATGGTATTGAAATACGTGAAATAACAACATCACATATAGGAAAACAAAATAACTATTTGTATTGAAATAAATGGAGTGAGTTACAACCATAATTAGGTGTTCATCATGTATAAGTGGTCCTCCAAGTTGTTGACTTCTCATTCCTTTGTCACAAAGTGTACCTCCAATCACCGTAAATGCATGAAAGGATAAATCCCACAACAACAATATAATGGTAGAATCATTCTCTAAAATCCAACCCCTTGCATATGGAAGGTTGTAAATATATAGTGGAGTGAGGTAAGTTCGGAGTTCTTATTTTTTTACGAATATTGGGATTGAGATCCACTCTTGATGGGAGATTGAGATCTAGGGATAAGGGATGGAAACTCCAAGGTAAGATAGGATAGGATTCAAAAGTTTTTATGACCTAAATGGTTACAACAAATCCTAGAAGCTTCTGGAAATGGAGGCTTTAAGATTCTCTCTCTTTCTCCCAAATTTCTAGAACCAAAACAAGTGCAAAGGGGGTGAACGTATAAGTGATCAATGCAGGCCACAATGGAGAAACCTATAGGTGAACATTGTTCAATAAGCAGCTCGGGTGTGTTGGTCCTAGAAGTAGCTTATATGATGGAGTTTATGGCCAAAACTCTAGGGAATTAGAGAGTCATTCATAGGGCTTTGTTAAATGATGATGTAAAGGGGGATTACGATGTCTATTAATCCCATTAGGAATATGATTGATTAGATGAGGAAACATATCCCATAACAAAGTGCCCCCCTAAAGTACAAATTCAGAGATGATGGTTGATGACTAAATTTATTTACCTTGTGACAAGTCAGGATCATGAACACCCGATGAGATCATCTTCTCTTACAATACATTTACATCACAATATCCTTTTGCTAAGGGATTCATACCCATACTCGACACAGAAGCTAACATTATATGTATAATGATAAAAAAACATGTGCACTAATGACTGATGGTGGAACCTGACTACACAATTGTGAGTATGATCATAGCTATCATACATAGTGATTTTTGTATAATCTTAAAATCATTGTATCGATGGTGGAAACTAGATCTAGTGTCTTCTATCTCATTCACACGACCAACCAATATATGAGTCTAACCATGTGAATCAAAGAGATGGATTCGAACATGATAGACATCATCTAATTACCAAAAAATTATGTAAGTCATTAACAAACGTGAGAGAAACCGGAAATGATGTTAATGTCTCTCAAGGTATTCCAGTACAATCTGTATGTGTAAAAAAATGAGTTGATGTCAAACACCACACATAATAATTAGGTCAGAGGTCAATGATGTAAACTTGTATCTCATAGTGAGGAAACTTGTCATTGATGTATGCAAGCACCAAGCCACCGATCGGTGTTTTTAATTCAACTTCCCAGATAATGTGCTGATGTCGAGAGGAAGTGACTCGTCACATGAGGGCCTTGATGTAACCCACATCAATGACATGAAATGGTTATTATGATTGAGGCAGAATGATCAGAATGATGTTGATATGGAATTTGATCAGGAAAGGAAAACATAAAATGAAGAGTTAAGAGTATTGCAACATATATCAACTGAATGACTTCTCTTGAACACACTAGCAACACTGAATGGAGTTCGAAGCATTGACCCAAAAATGAAATGGATGTTCTCTGAAGGTATTATGAACCAAAAGACATTCATTTACCCAGCCCAACAACCATAGAGATGAAGCGGAAATGTGTCGTCCTCAAGAGCGACTCACTGTGAATAACAAATGGAGTGCCCGATTTTCCGAATTTCTCGAACCATACTAGTTAGTACCTCTTTATTTTTTAACAAGCTTGAGGAGGATAACATATGATTGATCTGTAATTCCATCCTTCAGATGAATCCCTCGGAGTATATTTAATGAACCTTAAGAAGGAGTGGTTCATCCTTGACATGTTCGACAAATCTATCATTTTTTTATGTTTTAATGAGTCGAGCAAAGGTAAAAATCAACTTCTTTTTCATGTTTAAAGAGTTTTTAAAAAAGGAAAAAAAGAGAACTCGAAATGTCCCTTTTTGTAGGTTTTCCCTTAGGTTCGAAAAGGTAGAAAACAATACCCAAGAGAACCTCTTAGTCATGTTTGACTAAGGTATTCCTTTTTCATAGTTAGTGTATCTCATCCTGGAAAAGGGTTGAACTTATACTGAGTGGAAATCTTTTCATTTATTTTTTGGAGTTTGAAAAGAAAAGTGCTCGACAGCATTTTCATGTTTTGGGAGTCTAAAAAGAGATGAAAGAGGACTCCAAGGGGTTCATTTTTTGTAGGTTTAAAGAGCCTGAAAAAGAGATAAAAGTGTACTCTTCACTCAAAATAACCTATTTAAAGCACAAAAAAATTCTCTAACAACTATCGACATGCTCAGAACAACGAAGAAAGGATTAAACATAAATGATTCATAGTAAACATGAATCATGACTAAGTCAAAACATTAAATATGAATAAAATAATAAAAAATATGAGCATATATACTCGAAAATGATTGTTCATTTTTACCATTTAAAATTTACCTTCAATAGTGAGAGTTCCTAGTACTTTTTCCTTCGATCTTTTGCAACCGATTGCAATGAATCAAGTTGATGATTTCGAGTACCATCAGTTCCAAGTAGGAGCTAAAATCCTTCTCCTTCTTTCAGTGGCTCCATTTTATGATTTCAAGGAAAATTTCAAGGTTTTTGAGGACCCTGGGTTCCAAAATTTCACCCTAGGACCAATGCAAGCTCAAAGGGTTGAAAAGTGCATTGTACCTAAGCAGTCATGCATTGCAAGAAGAGGTGAAATGCTTTGGTTTTATCTTCTGGGGCGCATTGCGCACAAATCTAATGTTTGTTTAGCAGTTTTTCCTCAAAATTTGTCAATTTTTTTGCATGAAAAGGATCCTAACGAATCTCTTGCTAATATTTTAGGGGTTCATCAACACAAAACAGCTTTCATATAGAGAGAAAGAGAACAAGAGGAAAAAGTTTTAAATGTAGCAAATGGTCTTGCTACCGTATAGGCATTAAGGAACTGTGGATTACTAAAATTCTTCTCACTGCCTGGTATGAGGAAACACATGGAGTTGTTGCAATACATTGTTCATTCATGGGATGTTCAAGCATAAGGGTTTAGTTTTTGGTAAGATTTTCTCAAGATAAAGTTAGAGGATATTTACTTTTTGACAAGCCTGTCTATTAAGGGTTCCCCCATATCTATTCTAGGTGGGAGAAGTGCTAGGGAGACAATGAAAGATTATATCGCAACCTATTGTAAACCTTGATCCCAACCAACAAAGGATGGAAATATAGATATGAAATATGTGACCCAGTTACCCTTGATAAAAATCCTATTCATTATCACAATATTTGTAGGTAGCTCAACATTGCATGTTGCAAGTAGATCATACATGCGATATGGATTCAAGTTTCTGGAGCCAAAACTCTTTAACTAGAGTGAGGGGGTTTTGTTCAATATGAAAGAACAAATTTATAATGAAAAGGGGGGGGAAATAAAAAAACATTTGATATGATGTGATCTTAGTTTCCTTTTCACTAGAATGGTTTCCATTTCTTCAAACCGAGCAGATCACACTCAAGCTTATTCATCTGAGGGTACCACAGATGAGGAGGTGGATAGATCATGTCTCGACATGGAGGGAAGTTTGCAATTAGATTCTCACCAACCTTCATTGGATGGTTGTGTGGATAGTTTATTATGATCAACGACTATCCTTACGTAGGAATGGATTTCTGTGATGACCCTGAGCTCATGCTTCCTAAGGGTGAGGAATGAGGTGCTTCAAGTAAGAAATTTTCACCATTTAAGTTTCGAAAGTTTTTCATTTTTTTTTATTTTATGTTTCCGAGACTAAACTATTGATGTTTTAGGTAGATGTGGGACCCGTTCAACCTATTGGTGCTTCATATCTCCATCGTGTAGAGGAACAAAAATACGAGGAGGCATTAGAACCACCACAGGTCACTATAGTAGGATGGGATATGCTATGAGATCCTAATGTAGTAGAGCTCATATCAGAGCTAGAGGGCCACATGGAAGGGCTAACATATAGAATTGATGATATCATGTTCGACCAAATTTTATTGCAACTTCACGGATAGACCATAGGAGTTCCTAGCCATAACAATCAACTACTGCGAAAGATGGCTCGTGCAGTGTCCTTGTATCATGAGCACCTTTGATTTGTCTACTTTGATCTTTGCATGTACTTTTTATATGGGAGATGTATGCTATATGTGTCTCAGGCACAAATTTTTGTAGAATCAAACTTACTATATATGTATATATATTCAATTCTTTAGGGTTTCTATTGCATTTTAAATATGATGTGATGTGAATTGAAAATTAATTACATTCAGTGCAAAAGTATATCTGAACATGTTAGTTAGGGAATATGTCAACCTTTTTATATTTCTAGAAATGTGTTCATGGTGTATGAAATCAAAAATGTCTTTCTAGAAAGTGAACTCTTAAAACTATGCGTAATATGGTGGGACTTCTAACCGATTAGACACCAGTAAGTTGTAGTACTACAAGTTTTGAGTCAAGTCTGAAGATTAAATGATGGATACCATGTACAATAGCATAAGAAAGTAGCTTGAAAGCTATTATACTCAGTGATGTTTTTGGTGGAGAGACCAATAAAAATCCCTTGCGGACTCACTAAGTCACAAGTCAAAGCAAATATAGCCATGTTGCGGAAGATAAGTTCTGAGTACTAAGACTGGAACCATCAACATAACTAATAAAAGTTTCAAGAGATACTAACATCTACAAACCAAACATAAAATGGAATCAACAGAAACCATGTAAAATTATGAAAAGAGATATTGCAAACACACTCAACAAACCTATAGATTGTATGTACACAGTGAAAACTATACTTGAGATCAAGCATAGTATTTTTTTATGTACTACCTATTTCTAGGTTGTGCCAAGGGATTTTCATCAAAATATACTAACGCGTAGGCCACTTTTGCAAGGACACACTTGAAAACGTATGTACCTAACCACATGGGTTAAAAATTCCATAAACCTAACTTATTAGACTCTCGGTCATACAAAAGAACAACGTCCCATTCCGAGAAGACACTAGGCTTGACACTTTTGTCATAATGTGCCTTGATGTGACTTTTATGAGCTTCATTAGCTATAGAAGAATCACATCTAGTTTCATCTAAATGATTCAGATGTAAAAGATGCTCCTCCTCTATCAAAGTGGCAAGAATAAGTTCCATAACTAATTTCAATGATGGAATTTTGCATTCAATTGGGAGGATAACTTCCACACAATATACCAACTGAAATTGTGTGAATCTAGTAGGAGTCCTGAATGAAGTTCATTATGCCCACAAAGCAGCGTAAAGAAGCAAATTCTTGTCCACTTTGTGGATTCCTACAATGTGTTAAAGAATCTACTTAAGAACTTTGTTGATGGCCTCAACCTGCCCATTAGCCTGAGGATAGTAGGGAGTGGGACTTTCATGGGAAAGTCCCATCTTAGCAGTTAGTTTAGTCATTGTATGATTCCAATTTTTTTTCCATGATCTATAACTATTACTTGTGGGACACCAAATCATGTGGTGATGTAGTTGAGAAAGAAGTATGCATCAGTTTCTCAAGTGTTGTTAAATCTACACATCACCTCAGCCAATTTTGTAAAGTAGTCAACTGTGACAATAATATAAGCATGGCCCCTAGGTGAGTGAGGGTTAAATGTCATTAAGTCGATACCCCATCTCGTAAAGGTACCAAAATTGATAATGGGATGCAATGCAGTGGGTGGAGCACGAGCCTTATGATTATATATCTGGCATGCATGACACTTCTAGATAGCGAGGACGCAGTATCAAAATATGGTAGGCCAGAAGTAATCAACACGTAAAAGTTTCTGGGAAGTAGCATAACCAGATAAATTTCCACCACATTCCCCCCAGTGGCATTCATTTAGGAATTTCTCAGACTCTTGAAATGAGAGGCACCTTCGTAAGATCATATCGATACCACGACGGTAAAGGATGTCACCAATAATTATGTAATTTATTGCTTGGTAACGAATATGTTGTTGCACCGAGCGACCGGTATTAGACTAGAAAGTTTAGGTTTGGAGATAAATCAGGAATTATTTATACCATAGGTCAGATGAAAATATTAGAAACAATGAATCGTCAGGAATAGAATATTGAGATGTAGATTCTGAACTAAGGGAAGGAAGATCACACATTAGTTCCAAAAAAACCAAGGATTTGTTTGACTTGGATTTGATGAATTCCATTTCAAATTCTTGTAAGATGACAATCCATTTCAAGTAGATTCCCCCCAATAATTGATGTGACAAAATGTATGTCATAGGTTTGCAATCCTAATTGACCATTGTTTTCTAATGCAAGATGTAATGGCGAAACCTTTGGATGGCTTGAAAAGTCGCCAAAGCTAAATTTTCTATGTGGGAATATTGGATCTCGGTTTCATTAATATTCTAACATAGATAATAAATTGGATGTTTTTTCCCTAAATCATCTTATTGGATCAATACCATTGATATAGTAGAAATGGCAACAACATGATACATAAAGTAGTTGTGCTAATAATCAAGGGGATATAGAAGACATGCCTGATCCAATACATATTTTAGAGCATCAAACACTTTCTGAGTTGTGTCATCTGAATGGAAGGGAATCAATTTTTCTAGCAACAGAGTAAATCGTTTGGTCAAATCAGTGTAATTAGGGATGAATCTCCACACAAATTTAGCTTTCCCTTGAAGTGATTGAAGTTGAAAAAGTGAAGATGGTGCAGAATCAACAATCACCTTTACTTTCAATGGATCAATACGAATTCCTTGTTTTGATATGAAAAACCATAGAATTCAACCAGAAATGACATAAAACACACAATGTTTTGGGTTAATTCGAATATTATAATGTCTACAACAATGGAAAATAGCCCGAAGATGCATCAAGTGATCAGTTTGATGTATGGAATGAGCAGGGAGGTCATCCAAATATGGTTGAATGATGTCTTTTAAATCATGAAAAGCATAATCTATGGCACGTTGAAACGTGGCCCCAACATTCTTTAAATCAGACGAGACTTTCCTATATGAAAAATTGACCCAACGACAAATAAAACCAATTTTAGGTTGGTCTGTCAGGAGAATGTTTATTTGATTATAGCCCAAAAATCCACCACAAATGAATACATTTCACAGCCATTGTAGTAATCAACAATCTGGTCAATAAACAGAGTGTGATAATTTTCCTTTAGACATGAATGTTTTACATACCCATAATTGACACACACTCGAATGGTGCCTTGTTCCTTCATGATAGGAACTACATTTGACAACCAATCAATTAAAGGAATGAGGTATATGAGACTAGCTCAAAGAATATTTTTGAATTTATCCTTAATACTAACAACCTTCATGGGATGGACCAAACAGAGGCATTTTTGGACTTGTTTGGCATCGGGATACATCTTAATTTCATGTGCAACTATATTTGGGTCGATACCTGGCATCTCCCCGTAGGTCTAGGAAAATATATCTCAGAAATCACAAAAAAGGGCTTGATAAGTCTTGATCTCAAATGGAGAACAAGATGCTCCTATGTGTATATTTTCGATAACACCTACCTTAATGGATATCAAGAGGTAATGTCTCTTCAACATTCAAAAGGTTCTTCTCTGAATTGACCTCATGAATAGACATGAAATTCATAAAAAATTTGACAGAATTGGATGAGTATACATCACTAAGACTATCTTGAATGGAATCAGGTAAGGAGGAATGATGGTGATGTTCGTCCCATGGTGCATTGTCCGACATCATGATTTCCATGATGATTTCATCGATAGGGAATATGCATGAGAAAGGATCGGAAGATGTACCATAATCCAGTTATCTTTCTACCCAATTAAGTGAATCAAATGAAGAAATCACACAAGATGAATAAATGGCTTTGTAATATAGCTCAATGGGGATTAGCAGCATTCGGTCACCAATACTATGGATTTTAGTTTCATATTGTACAATCCATGGATCGTCTACGAGAGTAGAAGATGATACCATGTTGATATAGGTTACGAAAGATGAGTTGTGGGTAAGGAGAGGAGGAGGGACTGAAAAGGTTCTCATAAGTGAAGAATCCTTCAACAATCCAACTCCGACATCCTGGTATGACTACAGAGTTTCACGTACAAGAGGGACACTTCCAATAACATGTGAATCGAAGGCGAAAAATGTTAGTTCGTTTGTGGATACAATCCCTCATTTACGAGGAAAGGTGATCATATGAAATAAGTCAAGACGACAACAAAAGTGGCATATACCCATGTACATCCTAAAAGAAGATTGTAATCGAGGGATCCATTAATAACTTTGACTTCTATGGACACAATTTTTGTCCCTAATTCAATTTGCAGGGAGTGAAAAATCCCACAAGGTTTGTGTGTTCTCACATCAAAGGATTTCAGTGTGGTAGGTGACTAAATCAATGGAGGAGAACGAATATCCTTCGAACAATACATGGACATAATAAAAGTCGAGGCTCCCTCATCCATGATAGAATGATGGATATTCTTACCACGAATGACAACTTGGATTATAAAATATAATTGAGCTGGAAGCCTAAGGATATAGTTTTCATGAGAGAAACTATCAAGGTTGGAATCCTATGGATCCACACATCTAATAGCTAAATGTAAAGCCTTCTTTTGGGCAAGTAAGTTCTACAACACCTCAAGAGTCAACATAGCTTATGGAGACTCAACCAAGTCTTCAACGATGTTATAATTTTTAGTAGCTCTTGCACGATGGTTGAAAGTTAACTTATGAATAACACTCTTGAGAGGTTTAATAGTCAATTCAATAGGAATAATTGGACGCTAAGGTGAATAAACAATGGGGTCATTGGTGAGGCAAGTCAAATATGGCAACTCAAGAGTGGCTACAAAAGGCAACTACAGATTAAAGTCTAGTGGAGGATGACTTGGATATGAAGGAATAGCCTAGGAAAAAGGCACTTGGATTCCTAGATAAGGAGGGTTTTGGTAATAAGCAACATGGGTACTATAATAAGGAGGATTCTAATAGCCGTAATACAAGTGACCTTGCTGACCAACTCCAGGGTAACAATGAATTTGTTAGCCTTGAAAGGGTACCTAAGGAATACCCTAATAAGGTCTATACTACTGCCTGATGAGAGTTTTCATTGTCCCATGATAAAAAGGGTTTGATTTAGAATGTTACATGCCATATACATTCTTTCCTACTTGAGTTTGACGAATACCATGTGCAAGAAATTGAGATTTCAAATGAAATTTCAAAGGTTGAGCAAGTGGGACTTGAGAGGTACCTGATATTGAAGGAATGGGTTGAGATTCGGTCAGAGCCCGTACTGGTTGAGTCATATTAATTTTATCGTATTGAGGTACATATTAAGGAATATGAACTTGAGATGAAGATGGCACAGGTTGGGAAACAAACAATGAACCCAAAATCCAACTAATTTGAATGGGAAAATTAGGCTTCTACACACTAGCATCCATCCCAAGATAAGGAGGACTATAATAAGGTTGGTTAGAAATTTGAGGTATACCAAAAACAGGTTCCTCCCTACCAAAGAGGGAAGGGATGATGGAGGTAACTTCCCCCCATGTGGAGGGTACCCAACATAAGGATAGTTAGGCTATTGAAGAGGACCTTGCCCACTAATATAAGGGTCATCTTGTTGTTAAACTATCAGTGTAGGAGGAGGGGAAGGAGCAGGCTGAGGAGCACTCATAAGAGCAGTGCCAGATGGAATTCCCAAAGTGGAAGACATGGGATATGTCCATAAACTAGAAGATCCACCAAAGAAGGTACTAGATAAGGACTAATAACCTGGTCGGATGAACAAAACACCATACAAATGTGCCTCTAATGATGTTGAAAACATAAATGTGGAAGCAAAATTTGTTCTCAATCATAGTGGTATATGTGGGCTCGGAAGCCATATTAGTTCTAGTCATCCTAAATAATTCAAATGTAGATTATCACATGAAATTCACGGGTGAGTCAAAAGAATGAGGAAAAACAATAGGTATAAGCGGTGGAGGAGGAAGAAGAGGATGGATCGGATAAAGGTAAAGTCCCTCCAAATGAGTAGAAGGATGAGGCTCTTCTTGCTGGATATTGAGGATACTCACAAGTCTAGGTGGAAGCCATTCACCTCCGAGGCCAAAATATATGGTAGGATGATTTGTCTGAGACAAAGGAAGAGAAGATGGAATACTAGAAATATCAGGTAAGCATGATAGAGGCTCCTCAAGTTTGATGACCTCAAGAAATAAATTTTCTAACTAAAGAAGGTCAAGCTGTATAACCTGAGGCAACAAAGTTTCAGGTATTTCAGTATCGGTTGTGTCAGTTTCACCGACAAGAGTATATGTAACGTCGGGTTCGATACTCAAAGGGAGAGATGATTCTACGTGATTAGGTTTAGGAGGAGGAACAAAATTAGTTCCCAAGTTTCTCAATTCAGTAGTTTTTTTTCTCTTATGCTTCTGACGATGGCGAGGAGTAGCCTCTGGGGGAAGAGGAGGCTTATTTTGTGTTCAATGCGAATGATTGAGTTGGGGATATTGTTGTTCCATGTTGGATAGTAAATTTTAGTAACACAAAAAGAGAGGGTAATTCAAGCATAAAGGATTACCAACCAACTATGAACTGCAATAAACACCTTAGCGAACCAAGGAATTAATGTACAACAACTAATCTCCCCGAATACTATGTTGGGTGTATCATGGTATACAAGGTGGAAGACTAGATTACCTATGGATGGATAGAAACCTATTGAGGATTCCCAAAATATACATGATGGTATATGGGAGTGAAGTCCATAGTAGTGTTATCTAATGTGTAAGCATTAGATGAGAGTGTTCCCATACACTTTAGATGCTTGCAGTACCATCAATATACCGAAAGGTACGTGGAATATGATCCTATACACTCACATATGTGGAAGGATATTCACCCCCTAGATGCAACATTGGAAAGCAATGACATATCCTAAGTTTAAAAATGTTGGAACACTTCTCTAGCTTAGAATTGCATGTGTTTGTGTTAATGTTAAACATTATCCTTAGGTTGATTCAGTAAATTTTAAGCTGATCTTGAATTAACTTTCAGTTTTATGTGTCAACACGAATTCACATAAATTCCCTAAGATGAAAATATAGCGTGAGGAAATGTAATCTTTCTCTTCAATTAAAATCTAGCTAAGGAAGGGAAGAGACAAACAATATGAAGCACATAAAATGAAGCAAACAATATGCTCAATCGAATTCCATTTTCATGCAAATGTTCCTAAATCAATGTAATTCCAAAAACCTTAAATTCCAATGCAATATTTATTTCCACCATTGTTGGCTTGAGGTAGCTTGACCCAGGTTCAGAGTTAATTAGCCAGACAAATCCCTATACTACTGGCCCTTTCACCAACATCTTGTGGAGCATGGACTGAGGTCTCACCTAAAGCAATATGGGGGGATGTTGGAACCAAGTTTTCACACCCTTGAGATGTCTGAGGGGTCGATCTAGTCCAACTGCGAATAGATTCGCACAAGTTACTTCGCACATTGCCCCAACCTATGAGGCATTCATGATCAATTGTAATCGCCTTCATGCAGCACTAACCAGGGGTTGAGGTGTTTTCACACTGTCACATGGAATGAGTCGAGGTTGCGGACAAGATCGACCTCCCTAGTATCTAAAGATAACTAGTGACAAGAAAGCCAATAAAAAACTATCTTTCTCTAAATATGCAATTAAAATAAAGGAAAAAAAGTGTTTTAGGCCTACCTTGGGTCCAATGCAAGTTTGTGGAAGCCTCACTCCCTTGCTCCAAATGAGCTTCCTTGAAGTAAGTCTGCAAACACAAACAAGAAAACAAATTAAATAGCACCTAAAAAGCCAATATCATAAAGCATATTCATCAAAATGATCAAGGAGATTATGAAGCAAACCACATAAGACAATTTGTTGAGAAAAATGAATCTGATTGTATTAATTCAAATCAAAGAAGAAATTTACAACCTGTGCCTTGATGTTGTACAAGCTCCTCCCAGGGTTCGACAAGAAGTCTCCTCTACTTTGACAAGTTTCACTCACTCCCCAATGAAGCTAAAAAGGTATGTGATCTCTCCTCTTAAGCTCAACTAGGAAGTCTTGATTTCACCAGCATTTACCCTAAAAATGTTCAGCTTCTAACCTCTCTAGCAACTAACCCAATGCCTCAATTTATAGTGCAATGGAGGGAAGTTACTAGGTCCTCCTTCAAAGGGATAGAATCCTCCTTCAAAGGGATAGCTCCTCCTAACAAGGGATTAGCTCCTTCTCTTTTGGGCTGCATGAACTACTTTGGAGCGAACAATCCAAGTCAAAATTCCTTCTAGAATCATCTAGAATTAACCCAAAGTGAGTTTTTTAAGATAAAAATTGCGCCTTTTGACTTTCACAGGGGTACACACCCTCTCCTTTACAGACAGAGCGTATAAGTACGCAAGTAACATGAACAAAGGGTGTGGGCCCGCAGGCAAAAGCGAGAGAAAGTGCGGAACCAGAGTTACATTGTTTTTTCATGTCTTTCTCTCATTTCCAAAGCTTTATTTTGAAGAGCTGAGGTCTGAGACTTGCTTAGGAGGTCAGTACAAGTGATGATAGACCCATACTGACTGCAAATAATCAAGGTGACGATATTGTTGTGTAACAGATTGCCCCCTAAAGTGCGAAGTCTGTAGTAGATGAGGATTTTATTTATCATTTAGGAAGAGTGAAGTACTTTATCATTTCGAGGATCATCTCACAGAGAGACCGGTTGGAACCTGTAAAAACATACAATGCAAAATATATATATGAGATCATATCATCGCTGAGGTAGGCATTCCCATGCTCAGATAAAAACTGACTAAAAAACACTAAATACTGCTCTGATATAGGAATGATCATGTAACACATCATAAGTATAGACACAGTATGGACGCAGCCATCTATTTATGAATAGCCCATAGTATAATGAATACAAAATTCCTCGCAGCCTGGATGGTGGAAACTAGATCCAGGGTCTTCATTTCTACTTCCCAAAACAGTACGATTCTATCCATGCGAATGAATGTGTCGAAGTCGAACATGGTAGAAACCGCTTGATTACGAGTCAATGATGTAAATTGTTAACAAGCGTGAGAGAAACCACCAATAATGACAATGGCTCTCAAAGTACTCAGTACAATCCATGAGATGTGATAAGATGTGTTGATGTCGAACATGTCAGGGAATCCTTTGATCGAAATTCGATGATGTAAATTGTCGTCAAAGGCGAGAAACCTGCCATTGAGGCATGCAGATCTCAAGGTACTGATGATTTCTAGATCATCTTTCTAGATAATGAGTTGAAGTCGATAGAAAGCGATCCGTCGTAGGCAAGCCCACAACACGAAATCATAGATCAAGCTAAAGAAATTTAGTTGCAAGGACTGACTCAGGGATGGTCAAGATGGATGACAGACATTTTGCAGATGAATGGCTTATTTGCACTGACCTCTTGAACACATAACGACACGACAGATGGTTTGGTGACAATTGACCCAGAGTTAATACCCAGAAATTGGCTGAAGACTTTCAATATGGTTTGATCAACTGTTAGGTAAAGGATTTCCCAACCCAGGTGAATGAAAGTGTCGTGTTCAAGAGTGGTTATAAAGTATGACAAACAGACGCACTTTTCTCTTTTCCCCCACCATTTCTGGCAAGTACCTCTTTATTTTTTACAAGCTTGAGGAGGATAACATATGCTTGATTATAAGCTCACCCTTCGGGTGAGTCCAACTTGGTTTAAATTCGAACCCTAAGAAGGAGTGGTCTGTTCCTGTTTGTAATTGAACAGGTCCTTTACTGTCGAAATTTAACGAGTCCAGTATAGGAGAAACTCGGAGTTTTTCATTTTTAGAGAGTCTGAAAAAAATTAAGAAGACTCCAGGGTTGACTTTTTCGTAAATTTGTGTCTCCCAAGCCCGAAAAAGTATAAAATAATACTTGAGAGAACCACTTGATATTTTACAACCAAGGAGTACTTTTCGTTATTAGTTCCTTTGATCCGAAAAAGTAAAAAAGCAATCAAGGACACATCGTTTTATAACCAATATCGAATTTGAAACGACAAAAATCCGGCAATCTTTTTATATTTTTACGGTCGGAAAAGAGCTGTAAATAGACCGTCTTTTAATTCCGTTTTAACGAGCTTAAAAGAAAAACTCGGCAATCTTTTCATGTTTTAGGAGTCAGAAAAGGGCTTAAAGGTGACTCTAGCTAAAAATGATAAGTTTCGCTTGAATAATCATGTTATCTTGCACAAAAACACAAACATTACTCATACCTGCTTGAAAGAGATAAAAATGTCGCAAGAATACCTTTTTAA